>OY787619.1:6258596-6517451 GCA_963678935.1 Umbilicus rupestris
ACTGAGCTGAGATTTTGGCTAGGTGAGAAGTAGAAGATAAACTAGCGTAGGCTGAGTTTTGGAATCCTTCGTACTTTTAACCATGATAGTGGAATCTTGAGGACTGGAGAGAAGTCCTCCCCAGACGTAGGTAGTTAACGAACTGGGTAACCAAATTAATTGTGTCTTTCATGTTCGGGTGAAGATTAGACAACTCCGCAAAAGTGACCCAGAGGTTGCTATTGCAACCTGCTGATACAAGTCACTAGCAGTGCTGGTAACTTCAACTTTTATATCCTGAGCTTCCTTAATGGCGGTTACCTTCTGAAATTTCAATTGATATCAGACCCAATCACTTGACGCACAGAGTGTGTTCTGGGCAAGTGTTGTTGACTTCTCAACGCACAATGAAGTCTGGACAAAGCACTACCAGACCACCACTGCTCGAAGGAGGGAACTACAGCTACTAGAAAGCTCGCATGAAGGCCTTCTTGAAGGCAATTTATGAAAAAGCATGGGGAGCAGTGATATCCGAGTGGTCATATCCATTGGTCATCGACCGCAAGAGAGTTGCTCATAAAAATTCCGAACACAGTTGGACAGTAGAAGAGGAAGCTATAGCATCCGACAACCCAAGGCCCTCAATGCTATCTTTGGAGCTATTGATGCCAACAATTTCAGACTTATCTCGAGCTGCGACATCACAAATCATGCATGGGATACTCTGGAGACAGCACATGAAGGAATAGATTAGGTGAAGACTTCATGAATTCAAATGATCACCTCTCGGTTTGAAAGCCTGAAGATGCCTAAGGGAGAAACCATCACTGAGTTCAACGCAAAGCTGTGCGATCTATCGAATGAAGCCCATGCCTTTGGAGAACCAATTCAAGAAGAGAAACTGGTGAGAAAAGTTCTCAGATCCCTGACTTCAAAGTTGACATGAAGGTTACTATTTAGGATATGACATCCTTGACAAAACTGCTCAAGAGACTGCTGAAGCACTCCCTGAAGATTAGTGGCTGGAGCACAATCTGAAGACTGAAAAAATAACAACAACAAAGAACCAGAGTCTGCTTCAGCAATCCCTGGAGATTTGAAGCCAAGACACGATCTGAAGAATGGGCGAGAGACAATTATGAAGAGACAGAGTCTGCTTCAGCACTCCGTGATGATCCAGAGCTAGAGCAGAATCCTGGTGTTGCACGGTGAGGCTCCGGCATGATCCGGCTAGCATCGGGGAAGCTCAAAGAGGTATGCAGACGTCATCTAAAGCATAGCAACGCCAGCACGTGGTTAGAGAAGATAAAGATCCAAGAGTCCAAATTTGGCAACGGAATCTTCAACAAACTTACTACAATCTAGGAGAAAATTCTGATAATGATCCTTGGCGTTTTTGGTATGCTGGTGAGCGTAAAAAGGAAGGCGGGGACGCATAACAGAACACGCGATCAGAGAGAGCGACTCGAGAGCACGCACAGAGTACACAGAGATTAATTTACTGTAGCAGGGTGATCGCGCGTCGTTGTGCGCGTCAAATTAATTCCTTCCTCTTCCACTAGTACAGCGGTTAAGTAAGGGTCGATCTCCACAGGGAGCAAGTAGTTCAGTTCTAGCTAGTGACCTACACTTACGAAGATTGGGGGGTGAGTGAGTGGGTTGCGCAGTGCGCGAGTAAACAGTGGTATCGTAACGCAGGAACTTGCACTAGACGTGCGCAGGCAGTAGAGATTAAGTACTATGACTATGAGAAGTATCGGCGCAAACAATCCTCTATGAGTGTATTCCTTATCATTGACTCTAAATGTCTATAGCTCGAGTTGCTAATGTTAGTGTCCGATCAAGGCTTCCTAACATGTGCGCATGTTCCGATCAAGGTTCATGTGCTATTAATTCTTACACTAGACTTAAACAACTACGAATCCGATCAAGGTAGTAATTGCCTATCCTAACGCGTTACTCCTAGTTGGCACCGTCAGGCTATTCAACTAGTTTAACAAACAACAACAAGCAACAAGAGTAAGATTGCGGTTCAAGGCTTCCCCTACTCATGCAACAAGCTGCCAGTAATGTGCACAGAATTAATATAAGCAAGCAAGTTATGCATTAAGTGCAAGTCTCAAAGGAAATACTCATAGATTCATGTCCAACCGATACTAAGCGTTTAGCTAGACATGCTAGTGATAAACATCATAGAATAGTAAAATAAGGTCTAATGTATCTGAGAAACTAGTAGCAAACAGTGCGTGCAGTATGTCTCTCGGCTGGCGCAGTCGGCTGGCGCAAGTCCACTCAACAAGTCCGTGTGTTTTCCAGATTGCCGCTCTCTCGCTCTCTCGTGGCCCTCTGATGTGGGGTGTTGCCTCTCTGTGTGTCTCCTGATTGATTTCTCAAACCCTAGACTTCCTCCCCTTTATATACTGCTCGAGAGGTCCATCCTTGGCAACTTCCAAATCTGGTCATGTCAGGATTAGGAAATACTGGACTCTGCGCCTGGCGCACGGCATACTGCTTAGCGCATTGTTCGGCGCAACTCTGCTGTCTCTCGCCATTTCTTCTGTTTGCGCCGCTAGCTCCGCAGGCTGTGTGCTGCGCGTTCTATATGCTGCCTGTTAGCGCGTATCTGACTTAGGCCCTTGTTCTGCCCTGAAATACAAAAACACTGGAAACCAGTAATCTTGTACATAAAATAATGCAAACAAGCACGGGGATATGATCCAAACAATGCTTATAAATAGGCTCTATCTGGGAACTCAAGCCTTTGATGATTTTCTTTGTGGGCTTTGCGCACGCTGGTACATATTTGTGCGCATGCTGATTCTTTTGTAGCGCATATCATCTGCTGGTATTTTTTTCTTTTGTACGGCTTTCTCTGCAATTTCTTACGTTCCCAGAACGGTTCCAGTCTCGGCCTTCGGATAACAGCTATGGAACAACGCTCCGCTCTCCCTCCGTGGTCTATTTGCGCAGGTCGGTGCACGCGTTTACACCCGCGCCCGCCTTCCTTAGCTCGACTACCAGAGGGAAGGTGGTCTGTTTTCCCACCTCGCCACGCTTGGGTACTTGGCCTTAGGCATCTGTGTGACTGAGCGCGCTCTCTTGTTCCGAAGATCGCGAAGCACCGGCCTCCACTAGCGCTCTCGACCATATATCTTACCTCCGAAGCTCGAACGACTAACCGCCTCTCTAGAGCGTTTCTGTCAACTCCACATCCCCTGTATATCCCAACTAACAGGAGCAGAAAAAACGAAAAAATATACTAAAACAGTTGATAGCTGCGCATGCAATATGGATAGCGCAAAACAAGCTGAACAGTGTGCGCAACCCGCATACAAGCGCACTACTGCTACTGTTTTCTTCAACTAACTAAGCTACACTACCAAGCTAAAAAAAACATGAAAAGTAAAGGTAAAGGTAGCGCTCCCCCCCACACTTAAACAGAGACGTGTCCCCACGACTCAAGCTCAAGCGCACGGAGAACGCGCACACTGAAGTGCGCACGGACCTGCGCACTGCTGCTCGACTAAAAAAACTACAAGTCCTAAACTAGCTAAAAGACACTAGAAACACTAAAAGAAAAAACATGTAAAAATAAAACGAGTCGGGTTACCTCCCGACAAGTGCCTTTGTTTAACGTCGTTGGCTCGACTGTACCTCGTTACTTGGGTGAAAGTATACCAGCGGCCTCCCCCACACTTGCTCCTGAGGGACCCCGAGCTTGTGCATGTGTTGTGTTCTTCTTGGTCCTGCGCAAAGGGTTGGACGGGTGGTCAGCATGGTTAATAGTATGTGATAAATTACAAGCAACGAGGGTAGGTAAAGAGGGAGAAGAAATACGAGCAATAGTCCCCTGTTCTCCCTCTGGCGCATATGGTGATGACTCTGGCGCAGCAACCTATGCATCTGCTATCTGAGGTTCTGCCAATTCAATTTCGCGCACTGTGCCATCCCAAGGTTCTCCTAGATACCGTTTGATTCTTTGCCCATTGACCTGAAAACGATGCCGGTGCTCGTTTTCTAACTCGATTGTCCCGTAGGGGAAAACCTTGGTGACTGTGTACGGTCCTATCCATTTGCTGCGCAGCTTTCCAGGCATGAGCTTCAGGCGTGATGAGAACAATAATACCTGGTCTTCTGGCTCAAAGGTGCGTCTGAGGATATGCTTGTCATGAAATGCCTTTGTGCGCGCCTTGTAATCGCGCAGTCCCTCATAGGCATCCAGGCGCAGCTCTTCTAATTCGCTTAGCTCAAATGCGCGCTCCTTTCCGGCCTCGTCTAGGTTCAGGTTGCAAATGCGTAATGCCCAATATGCTTTGTGCTCTAACTCCACTGGCAGGTGGCATGCTTTTCCCTAAACCAACCGGGACGGTGAAGTCCCAATTGGCGTCTTATGCGCAGTGCGGTATGCCCACAGCGCATCGTCAAGACGCTGGCTCCAATCGTTGCGCGACGGTCTCACGGTCTTTTCCAGGATGCGCTTGATCTCTCTGTTGGAAACCTCGGCCTGTCCATTTGTCTGAGGATGATAAGTAGTGGACGTCTTGTGGCGCACTCCATAATGCTTGAAAACTTGCGCCACAATCCTGTTGCAAAAGTGCGTCCCTTGGTCGCTAATGATTGCCTTAGGCACTCCGTACCTGCAAAATATGTTAGTTCTCAAAAAGTCAGCGACCGTCTTACCATCGTCTTTCCATGTAGCCTTGGCCTCAACCCATTTGGAGACATAATCTACCGCGACTAAAATATACTCGTATCCGGAAGATGGGGGAAATGGCCCCATGAAGTCAATTCCCCATATATCGAACACTTCATCCACTAGAATCGGCGTCTGCGGCATCTCGTTGCGCGTTGATATGCTCCCTGTGCGCTGGCACCTGTCACAGTTCTTGCAGTATTCATATGCGTCTCTAAACAGGTGCGGCCAATAAAATCCGCAGTCCAGGATCTTTCTGCTGGTGCGCTTTGGACCGAAGTGTCCTCCACATGCGTGCGCATGACAAAACATCAAAACTGAGTTAAATTCATGGTCAGGCAAGCAGCGCCTTAAAATCTGATCAGGCCCTATTCTGAGCATATATGGATCATCCCAAAGGTAATGCTTGGACTCATGTTTCAATCTCATGCACTGGGTTTTATTGAAATGCGGAGGAAACGTACCTGTGACCAGGTAATTCGCAATGTGCGCATACCATGGTACCTTACCTGTCAGCACCATCAGATGCTCGTCAGGAAATGTCTCCGTGATCTGCCCTGGCTGCTCCTCTTTCACGATCCTGCTCAAGTGGTCTGCGACTGTGTTCTCCGTGCCCTTCTTATCTTTGATCTCCAAGTCAAATTCATGGGAGTAAGATTGCGGTTCAAGGCTTCCCCTACTCATGCAACTAGCTGCCAACAATGTGCACAGAATTAATATAAGCAAACAAGCTATGCATTAAGCGCAAGTCTCAAAGGAAATACTCATAGATTCATGCCCAACCGATACTAAGCGTTTAGCTAGACATGCTAGTAGTAAACATCATAGAAACAGTAAATAATATCTAAAGTATCCAAGAAAACAATAGCAAACAGTGCGTGCAGGTTGCAGACTCGGCTGGCGCAGTCGGCTAGCGCAGGTCCTCTCAGCAAGCTCGTGTGTTTTTGATCCTGTCGCTCTCTCTCTGATATCTTGCGTCTCTGATGCTCTGGTCTCTCTCTAAACCCTAATCCTTCCTCTCTTTATATACTGCTCAAGAGGCCCAACCTTGGCAATTTCCAAATCTGGTGGTGTCAAGATTTGGAAATACCATTATCTGCTCATGGCGCACGGCACACTGACTAGCGCAATCGGTTAGCGCACCGTGGTCGACTCTGCCAATTCTTCTGTTTGCGCCGCTAGCTCCGCAGGCTGTGTGATGCGCGTCCTAAACGCTGCCTGTTAGCGCGTATCCGGCTTAGGCCCTCGTTTTGCCCTGAAATACAAAAACACTGGAAACCAGTAATCTTGTACATAAAATAATGCAAACAAGCATAGGGTTATGATCTAAATAGTGTGTATAAATAGGCTCTATCACTAATCATTGAGTTGTTTATTCCCGTAATTTTATTACATTTTGCGTGAATCGATTACTCTTTTGTAGTGTTTTCGTATCGCAGGTGTGTTCAAGATCGCATTGGATTTTATCGCATATTTGAAGCATTCACCCAAGATCAAACAGTCAACAACAGTCAACTCTGCTGGTTCAATTGGAAATCAGATTCGGTTCAAGCACATGTGGTTCAACCCCAAAACTCTAACCCTAAACATGGACAAATTAGGAAAAGATTCATCTCTCTTCACTTGAATTTTTGGATGACACTATTCACGCACTATTTACAAGCTACAGTGACGGAGGGAGGAGAAGACTGAAGCTAGACAGAAGCTGCTGGAAAGTCGCCGGAAGTTACTGTTCACGGCCGGTTACTGTTTATGTTTACTATTCACAATTACTGTTCATCGCTACTGTTACTGTTCGCGGCCGGAATTACTATTCACGGCCGGAAAACACTGTTCCCGAATTTCCATTTTAGCTCAGTTTTGTTCTACTTCAGTTTGTAGCTACTTAACCTAGTGTCTATTGTATACCATGGATATGATGAGTAGCTAATCAATATTTCAGTTTGGGGTTTGCATTGCGACATTTAGTTTGAGGTCAATGACAACATGATTTGAGCTATTGAAGTGCTGCCCTTGTATGAATGAAACGAATGCTTTGATTGTCAATTTAGTGCAGCTTAGCGGTGAGCTAATTTGATATCAATTGTGTTACACTTGACTAGATTGCATTATTGGGAAAACCTAGCGGTAGAACCAATTTGTGGTATTAGTCGAGTAACTATTGAACTTGTTCGAGAGCCTAACAGTTAAGAATAGGTAGAATTTGGTGGTCGACATATCTTTAGCGGGAATGTTAGACTGGGGTAGTATTCATTAGTTTATACATGTTGTTTGGTCTATGATAACTAGTTGCATTGCATTTCCCGAACTGATTTTCTCTGAATTAATATCCTCAGTTGTTCCTTTTTCTGTGACTTTCATTAGAACTCTATCTTACTTGCTCTCTTTGGGTTCGACCCTGCTTACCGCTTGCTAGTGTGTTAACAAGAGTTATAAATACAAATTTGAGGCGCACGACGACGCGCTGTCAAATTTTGGCGCCGTTGCCGGGGACGCTCATTCGACATTGGGCAGAAGGTACTATTGTTTTCATCTAGACTTAAACTTATGCCTGGCAAGTTGCGTTCTCGTTGGACAGGTCCATACACTATTGTCAAAGTTTTCAATCATGGAGCTCTTGAGCTTGAGAAGCCAAGTACCGGCGAGAGGTTTGTGGTGAATGGGCAGCGTGTCAAGCATTATCATGGAGAAGAAATCCCAGCTGATGAAGAGTTTCAATTGGCCGAACCGGCATGTGCTTGAAATGTGAGGTATCGTCGAGCCTAAGATGTTAAACAAAGGCGCTTGCGAGAGGCAACCCGGTGCTTAATTTTAGAGTTTTAGTGTGAGTGTATTTAGTGTTTAAGAGATTCATGCATGTTAGAAGTCATTAGAGTCGTAGTTGTTTGAATAGCAATCTTTTGAGTTTTCCATCTCAGTGAGTTAAGCGCCTCTAGGCAACATTATGCTCCGCTCCAGCTTCACACTTTAGTAACTTAATGTCTTCTTGAGGCGCACAATTTAATGTCTTCTTGGGGCGCAATTATTTCTGACTTTTTTTTTTTTTATCTTCACTAGTTTAGCCATGTTAGTAGCTTAATTCTTGTGTGAATCTTGCATGAGCTTCCTTTCCTTACCCTAGATTATACCATGAGGACATGGTTCCATTCAAGTGTGGGGTGGGAAGTTAGTATGCTTTGTTCAACATGTTTCCCTTTTAGTAGCATGCAGTAGCTAGTAGTTAGAGCACGTTAGTTTTTTTTGGGATGTAGTTGTTGAGTTGTGCTGCTGATTTTTGAGATACATATCATGCGATGATGTTGCCGAGTTTATGAGTCAAATGTTGCGATGTAAATGCTGATTTTATGAGATGATGCCTTCTCTTTGAAGTTTTGATATTTATGCTTTCCATGAATTCCAAAATATTGTGATGCTTGCGCTTTAATGTTATATGTTCTTTTGAGCTGAGATATTTCAGGATGTGGAGTTGATAGAAATGTCCTAGAGGGACTTGGCATTCATTTGGAGGTTCAAAGGATTAGTCGCGTAGCACACTGTATTTGTGGAGGTTGGTGCTTCGAGTTATGAGGGGCGACATTGACTCCATCATTGCAGTGTTATGCAGTGGTGGGACGGGAAAACAAACCGTCCTATCTCTAGTCCGAGTAACCGGGAATGGGTGGGTAACCCCTATCCTGCCTCGCGCTGAAAGGGTAATGATGAGAAAGAGCAGGACGCGTTCCTTACGCTGCCATTTGAAGGCTATGATTGGAACGGTTCAAATTGGAGAGCAAAGCTCAAAAAGGACAAGAAGCAAACATTTCACATTGGAAGCTCGTAAAAGAAAAATCAGATTTGCAAGAAGTGAAAGAAAAGCAATCGAAAAGAGAGCAAAGTCCAAAAGCAAGAAATACGTCCTACAAGAAAAGAAGAAAAGGTTGATCCTCTCATAACTCGGATTCATCATGTGCCAAAGAAAGCAAATTCAGTTGCATGCGCGTGGCTATGAAATGGAACCAAAGAGTGGAGTTAGGAGTCTAAAAAGGACTAACTCCTAGTCATCCATTAAATCCCATCTCAAGCTTAAAGGTAACATGTATCATTCTAGTTCTTGTTGATCATTATTTGAGAATGATTGTGAGCATGTATTGATTGACTGATTAGGGACGACTTCTCGAATAATTTCAATGTTTATATCATGGCATGATAGGAATGATTTGAGTGCTTGCGTATCTTGTTGTTGTTCGGGGACGAACAAGAATAAGTGTGGGGTAGTTTGATAGAGCGTATTTATACGCTCCATTCAGTTGTTTATTCCCATAATTTTATTACATTTTGCGTGAATCGATTACTCTTTTGTAGTGTTTTCGTATCGCAAGTGTGTTCAAGATCGCATTGGATTTTATCGCATATTTGAAGCATTCACCCAAAATCAAAAAGTCAACAGCAGTCAACTCTGCTGGTTCAATTGGAAATCAGATTCGGTTCAAGCACATGTGGTTCATTGTGGTTCAACTCCAAAACCCTAACCCTAAACATGGACAAATTAGGAAAAGATTCATCTCTTTTCACTTGAATTTTTTGGACGACACTATTCACGCACTATTCACAAGCTACAGTGACGGAGGGAGGAGAAGACTGAAGCTAGAGAGAAGCTGCTGGAAAGTCGCCGAAAGTACTGTTCATTTTTACTATTCACAATTACTGTTCATCGCTGCTCTTACTGTTCACGGCCGAAATTACTATTCACAGCCGGAAAACACTCTTCACCGAATTTCCATTTTAGCTCAGTTTTGTTCTACTTCAGTTTGTAGCTACTTAACCTAGTGTCTATTATATACCATGGATATGATGAGTAGCTAAATCAATATTTCAGTTTGGGATTTGCATTGCGACATTTAGTTTGAGGTCAATGACAACTTGATTTGAGCTATTGAAGTGCTGCCCTTGTATGAATGAAACGAATGCTTTGATTGTCAATTTAGTGCAGCTTAGCGGTGAGCTAATTTGATATCAATTGTGTTACACTTGACTAGATTGCATTATTGGGAAAACCTAGCGGTAGAACCAATTTGTGGTATTAGTCGAGTAACTATTGAACTTGTTCGAGAGCCTAACGGTTAAGAATAGGTAGAATTTGGTGGTCGACATATCTTTAGCGGGAATGTTAGACTGGGGTAGTATTCATTAGTTTATACATGTTGTTTGGTCTATGATAACTAGTTGCATTGCATTTCCTGAACTGATTTTCTCTGAATTAATATCCTCAGTTGTCCCTTTTTCTATGACTTTCATTAGAACTCTATCTTACTTGCTCTCTTTGGGTTCGACCCTGCTTACCGCTTGCTAGTGTGTTAACAGGAGTTATAAATACAAATTTGAGGCGCACGACGACGCGCTGTCAGCTACAATGGCAAAGATGGAACTGGAGTGACAACGTTTGTCAAAGCCCAGGAGCCAGAAGAATCTGATTGTGTAGAGTAGAGGGAGGACGAGCCTGCCAAACAGCAAGAACTGACTCAGAAGAAAGCCACCAGAAGAAAGGGACAGGGGATGTTACAGCAACCTCTGCAACACCAAAATAGAACCTCAAGGAGAAAGCGCATGTGTCATTAATGTGATCAAGTTGGGCACCTACAACGCGTCTGTCCTATCATGTACAATTATTGAAGACCGCAAAGACAAGACGGCCACCGAAGGTACAAGTCTGGCCGAAGACACTATGCTTATGTGTCCTACAGCTCAACAAAGTCAATGAAGAATGATAGCTGGTACTTCGATAGTGGGTGCTCGGGACACATGACTGGAAAAAAAAAAGCATTCTTAATTGATGTTCAACCCTGCAACGAACAAAACATGACGTTTGGGAATAGGCTGAAGGGGAAAGTTCTTGGAAAAGGGACTCTAGCTGTACACGGGTTGCCCAAGCTACAAAATGTAATGCTAGTGGAGGGTCTGAAAGCCAAGCTCATCAGCATAAGTAAACTGTGTGACGGCACGCACTCCATTAAATTTACACAGAAGACCTGTCAAGTATTTGATGCAAATGGGAGAAGCGTAATGAAGGGTACAAGATCTGTAAATAATTGCTACTTACTAGAGGATTGATAGAGCCTATTTATACGCATTATTTAGATCATAACCCTGTGCTTGTTTGCAATATTTTGTGTACAAGATTACTGGTTTCCAGTGTTTTTGTATTTCAGGGCAAAACGAGGGCCTAAGTCGGATACGCGCTAACAGGCAGCGTTAGGACGCGCATCACACAGCCTGCGGAGCTAGCGGCGCAAACAAAAGAAATTGGCAGAGTCGACCTCGGTGCGCTAAGCAGATGCCGTGCGCCAGGCGCAGATGTTGGTGTTTCCAAATCCTGACACGACCAGATTTGGAAGTTGCCAAGAGTGAGCCTCTGAGCAGTATATAAAGAAGAGAAGGAGGCTAGGGTTAGGAGACACACAGAGGATTATTAGGATTCACAATTCGTACACCAGGCGGCACTGCGCAGTAGGACTGGAAAACACACGAGCTTGTTGAGAGGATCTGCGCTAGCCGACCGCGCCAGCCAAGACAGCAACCTGTACGCACTGTTTGCTATTGTTCTCTTGGACACCTTAGTTATTATTTACTGTTTCTATGATGTTTATCACTAGCATGTCTAGCTAAACGCTTAGTATCGGTTGGACATGAATCTATGAGTATTTCCTTTTGAGACTTGCGCTTAATGCATAGCTTGCTTGCTTATATTAATTCTGTGCACATTACTGGCAGCTTGTTACATGAGTAGGGGAAGCCTTGAACCACAATCTTACACTTGTTGCTTGTTGTTGTCTGTTAAACTAGTTGAATAGCCTGACGGTGCCAACTAGGAGTAACGCGCTAGGTTAGGCAATTACTACCTTGATCGGATTCGTAGTTGTTTAGTCTAGTGTAAGAATTAATAGCACATGAACTTTGATCGGAACATGCGCACATGTTAGGAAGACTTGATCGGACACTAACATTAGCAAATCGAGCTATAGACATTTAGAGTCGATGATAAGGAATACACTCATAGAGGATTGTCTGCGCCGATACTTCTCATAAGTCATAGTACTTAATCTCTATTGCCTGCGCACGTCTAGTACAATTTCCTGCGTTACGATACCACTATTTACTTGCGCATCGCGCAACCCCGATCACTCACCCCCCAATCTTCGTAAGTGTAGGTTACTGGCTAAAACTGAACTGCTTGCTCCCTGTGGAGATCGACCCTTACTTAACCGCTGTACTAATGGAAGAGGAAGGATTATATTTGACGAACACAACGACGCGCGATCAAATTTTGGCGCCGTTGCCGGGGAGCAACACAGCTAAGTTATAGCTAGTTTACGTTTTTTTTTCCTTATTAGTAACTAGTTATTTTCAGTTTGTTTTGTTTTCTCGTTGTTGTTTCGGACAGCGCGCAATCACCATCAGCCTGCGCAACCTTGAAACAGTTGCGCTGCGCAGATTCTAGTTGCGCACTGAAAGACGCAGCAGCATTAATTATCTTTTAATTTCGTTTTCTTTGAGAATTAGAACAGGTCATGGAGGATAACAGTGTCGTTGGGGACAATTTAGGGGACAGAACCCCAGAGGAAGCAAGAGCCCACAACCGCGCGGCCCTGTTCAGAGAGGAAGTGCAGCGCGAGGTTGAAGCAAGGAGGGCCGCTGAAGTGTATCATGCGCCACCCGTGCAACAGGCCGCGCGACGCAGAACAGTGCGCGAGATGTCAGCCCCACTCACAGTTAACCAGCCATGGTGCATCGTGCTTCCGCCAGGCGGTCATTTTGAACTAAGAAGCTCGCTCATTCATCACATGCCCAAGTTCCACGGGATGAACAATGAAAATCCAGTCAAGCATGTGCGAGAGTTCCTAGTCATATGCGAGAACATGAAGACCGAAGGGGAGAGCGATGAGGCGCTGAAGATGAAGGCATTCCCATTTTCACTGTGTGACACAGCCAGACATTGGTTGATGAACTTACCCGCAGGATCAATTCACACATGGGAGCAGCTGCAAAAGAAATTCCTGGACAAATTCTATCCAGCAGCAAAGATCGCGCTACTCAGGAGAGAACTGGCCGCGCCGAGGCAGAGCGCAGGAGAGTCACTGTCAGAGTATTACGAGCGTTTCAGGGAGCTAGAGGCCAACTGCTACAATCATGGCCTGCCCCAGAATGTGCTACCCAAATGTGCTACTCAGGAGAGAACTTCCTGAATGGATTGCTACCCATGGAGCTGAGGTTATTGAACGCATGCGCAGGAGGCGACATTTGCAACATGTATCCAGAAGACGCGTGGTAGCTGATAGAAGACTCTGCTGGTCAGGTAAGACATCAGCTAACACTTGAAAATAGTCGTACTCGTTCTGTGCATCAGGTAGAAACAAGCGCTGAGATCAAGGAAATGAAGGCCATGCTGCAGAAGTTGATGAGTGCGCAAAGCGCACAACCAGTTGCGCCAAAGGTATGTGAATTCTGCAGGTCCATCGAGCACAAAATTGATGAGTGTCCCACACTTTTTGAGGAATCTGGAGATGTCAATGCTCTTGGAGGATGGGATAACAGAGGACCACAGAGGCAGAATCAGCCGCGTTTTGGACTGGCAGCAAATGGATTCAGATGGAAGGAGGAGAACAATTTCCAGAGGCAGTCCATAGATCAGCACGCGCCACAGCAGACGCAACAAGCTGCGCCCTACAATCCACCGCATCGCCACACTGACGCACCAGCGCATACAACCAGCAACCGAGGCAATCTTTGGAAGATATCGTGGGGCAGCTAGTAGACACAGTGCGCAAGAATGATGAGAAGTATGACAAGAGGTTCGAGTACATTGAAAAGCAGCTATCACAGATCGCCAGCACGGTGTATGAGCTGAAAAAGAGCAATGGCAACCTGCCTTCGCAAGTGATTCAGAACCCCAAAGGAGGAGTCAATGCAGTGACATTGAGGACTGGGCGCACAATAGGAGCAGAGCAGACCACGAAGGCGCCCGCGCAACCAGCTGCGCAAGTCCCGGATCCAGCAGAACAAAATGCGCAACCAGAGCAAGACGCGCAACTAGAAGTGCCAGTCACAAGCCAGCAGGGCGAAACGCCAGGTATAACGCAATTAAACGACAAGGGCACGAATCGTACTAATATACCTGCACCTTTTCCTGTGCAGGCACCATCGGCTAGAAAGGAAGCGCTGGACAAGGAACTATACGAGTTATTCAGCAAGGTGGAAATCAACATTCCCCTTATCGAAGCAGTTTGGCAGATTCCCAGGGTACGCCAAGTTTTTAAAGGAGCTGTGCACAAACAAGAGGAGGAAAGGCGAATGCGCATAGGTAATGCTCAATGCGCAGGCCTCAGCGATCGTGCAACATAAGGTACCACCTAAGTGCCGAGACCCAGGTACGTTCACTATCCCTTGCACTTTAGGTAAGACCACAGTGAGCAACTGCATGATTAATTTAGGCGCATCCATCAATTTGTTACCTTATTCCCTATATACGACATTGCGCCTTGGACCACTAAAGCCTGCAGGTCTCACTATTCAGCTAGCAGATCGGTCTTGCAAACAACCTGCAGGCATGATCGAGGATGTTCTTGTGCGAGTAGGAGAGCTGGTGTTTCCAGCAGATTTTTATGTGCTGGAAATGGAGGGTGAATCAAGCACCAGCAGTGCGCAGATCCTACTGGGTAGACCTTTTCTGATGACCGCGCGCACAAAGATAGACGTGTGGAGGGGCACGCTTTCCATGGAGGTAGATGGCGAAGAGATCCATTTCAATATATTCAAGGGGATGCAGCATCCTCATGAGGACGCCACAGTGCACGCAATGGACAGCTTAGATGATTTAGTCACAGATGCGCAATGCGCAAGCGCAACAATAGGACCAGAGCCACTGGCACAGACAGAGTTGGAGGAGCAGGACGAGGAGCTGAGCAGTGCTGAACCAGAACTCAGACAGGTACACGATTTAGTTCATATTTGCACTGCCAATAAAATCTTGCCCTCTATTGAACAGGCACCCAAGGTCGAGCTGAAGCAATTGCCAGAGCACCTCAAATACATTTTCTTGGGAAATGAGGACACCCTGCCAGTGATCATAAAGAAAGGATTAGAAGAGGAGCAGGAAGTGCGTTTACAGCAGGTACTGCGCAGGAACCATCGCGCTATAGGATGGACACTGGCAGATCTGCGGGGAGTGAGCCCAGACGTATGCATGCATAGAATTCTGTTGGAAGATGGTGCCAAACCATCCAGAGAGGCTCAGCGCAGATTGAACCCATATATGATGGAGGTAGTGCAGAAGGAAATTCTAAAGTTGCTTGACGCAGGAGTCATTTACCCCATCTCGGACAGCAAATGGGTCAGTCCAGTGCACGTTGTGCCTAAGAAGGGAGGAATCATAGTGGAAGAGAATGCGCAGGGCGAGCTAGTTCCCAAGCGCATACAGACTGGATGGCGCATGTGCATCGACTACAGGAAGCTTAACGCAGTAACGCGCAAGGACCATTTCCCGCTACCCTTTAAGGATCAGATGCTGGACAGATTAGCAGGTAAGCCCTATTTTTGTTTCTTAGACGGATATTCAGGGTACAATCAGATACCCATAGCTGCGGAGGATCAGGAGAAGACCACGTTCACCTGCCCGTTCGGTACATTTGCGTTTCGGCGCATGTCATTTGGGCTGCGCAACGCGCCAGGTACGTTCCAACGACTTGTGATGAGCATTTTCTCTGATATGATTGGTATATGCATAGAAGTGTTCATGGATGATTTTACTCTATATGGAGGTACCTTTGATGCGTGCTTAACTCATCTAGATAAGGTCTTAGCGCGCTGTATTTCTAAGAACCTAGTGCTTAATTATGAAAAATGCCATTTCATGGTAACGCATGGTGTAGTGCTAGGACACATTATCTCAGAGGAGGGGATCAAGGTAGACAAAGCTAAGATAGACCTTATTTTTAATCTACCTTATGCCACTAGCGTGCGCGATGTGAAGTCATTCTTAGGGCACGCCGGATTTTATAGGCGTTTTATAAAAGACTTCTCTAAAATCTGTATTCCCCTGTCTAACCTCTTGCAAAAGGATGTGTGCTTCGATTTCTCTGATGAGTGCAGGACCGCGTTCGATAAGCTGAAGGAAGCGCTGACCAGTGCGACGCCAGCGATTATGCAGTAGGTGCAGTCCTGGGGCAGCGAGTGGATAAGAAGCCGCACGCCATCTATTATGCATCGCGCACACTAGACGCTGCGCAGAAGAACTACACCACCACGGAGAAGGAGCTTCTGGCAATTGTGTTTGCGCTAGAGAAGTTCCGTGCATATGTTCTAGGCGCCAGGGTCATCATATACACAGACCACGCAGCCATCCGCTACCTAATGTCCAAGAAAGAAACTAAGCCGCGCCTGATGCGCTGGGTGCTCCTACTGCAGGAATTCGACCTGGAGATCAAGGATAAGAAGGGCACAGAGAACACAATTGCGGATCACCTGAGCAGAATCGTGAAGGAGGAGGAGCCAGGGCAGATCACTGAGACATTTCCTGACGAGCATCTGATGGCGCTGACAGGTAAGGTACCATGGTATGCGCACATTGCGAATTACCTTGTCACAGGTACGTTTCCTCCGCATTTCAATAAAACCCAGTGCATGAGATTGAAACATGAGTCCAAGCATTATATTTGGGATGATCCTTATATGCTTAGAATAGGACCAGATCAGATATTGTGGCGCTGCGTGCCTGACCATGAATTTAACTCTGTTTTGATGTTTTGTCATGCGCACGCATGTGGAGGACACTTTGGTCCCAAGCGCACCAGCAGGAAGGTCCTAGACTGCGGATTTTACTGGCCGCACCTGTTTAGAGACGCATATGACTATTGCAGGAATTGTGACAGGTGCCAGCGCACGGGAGGCATATCAGCGCGAAACGAGATGTCGCAGACGCCAATTCTAGTGGATGAAGTGTTTGACATATGGGGAATTGACTTCATGGGGCCATTTCCCCCGTCTGCAGGATACGAGTACATATTGGTCGCGGTGGACTATGTCTCCAAATGGGTCGAAGCTAAGGCCACACGGAAGGATGATGGTAAGACGGTCGCTGAATTTCTGAAAACTAACATCTTTTGCAGGTACGGGGTGCCTAAGGCAATCATCAGCGACCAGGGGACGCACTTTTGCAACAGGATCGTGGCGCAAGTTTTCAAGCATTATGGGGTGCGCCACAAGACGTCCACTGCTTATCATCCTCAGACAAATGGACAGGCCGAGGTCTCTAACAGAGAAATCAAGCGCATCCTGGACAAGACTCTGAGACCATCGCGCAAGGATTGGAGCCAGCGCCTGGACGATGCGCTGTGGGCATACCGCACTGCGCATAAGACACCA
This sequence comes from Umbilicus rupestris, assembly GCA_963678935.1. NCBI lineage: Eukaryota > Viridiplantae > Streptophyta > Magnoliopsida > Saxifragales > Crassulaceae > Umbilicus > Umbilicus rupestris. Next base: position 6,275,662 of record OY787619.1, read on the forward strand.
ATCGGCACTTCACCGTTTCGAGTGGTCTACGGAAAAGCCTGCCACCTGCCAGTAGAGCTAGAGCACAAAGCATATTAGGCCTTACGCATTTGCAACCTGAACTTAGATGAGGCTGGAAAGGAGCGAGCGTTTGAGCTGAGTGAAATAGAAGAGCTGCGCCTGGATGCCTATGAGGGACTGCGCGATTACAAGGATCGGACAAAGGCATTTCATGACAAGCATATCCTCAGACGCACTTTTGAGCCAGGAGACCAGGTATTATTATTCTCATCACGCCTGAAGCTCATGCCTGGAAAGCTGCGCAGCAAATGGACTGGACCGTACACAGTCATCAAGGTTTTCCCCTATGGAACAATCGAATTAGAAAACGAGCACCGGCATCGTTTTCAGGTCAATGGGCAGAGAGTCAAACGGTATCTAGGAGAACCTTGGGACGACACAGTGCGCGACATTGACTTGGCAGAACCTGAGATAGCAGATGCACCAGCTGCTGCGCCAGAGGCACCAGAGGGAGAACTGGAAACTATTGCTCACATTTCTTCTTCCTCTTCATCTACCCTTGTTACTGCAGACTTCTCACATATTATCCATGTTGACTACCCTTCTCACCCTTTGCGCAGGACCAAGAAGAACACAGCACATGCACAAGCGCAGGGTCAGTCAGGAGCAAGAGTGGGGGAGGTCGCTGGCAACCATTTGGGCACGTAACGAGGTACAGTCGAGCCAACGACGTTAAACAAAGGCACTTGTCGGGAGGTAACCCGACTCGTTTTACTTTTTTATGTCTTTCTTTTAGTCTTTCTAGTGTCTTTTAGTTAGTCTAGGTCTCGTAGTTTGTTTTAGTCGAGCAGCAGTGCGCAGGACCGCTGCGCCAGTCAGGGGGGTATATCAGGGCAGGACTTAGAAAATTTCAGCACTTTTCACACTCGACCGTTGCAAGCAGCTCCAGCCTTCACACCTCCACCCGCTGTCCCGCGCCCAACCCAGCTTCAGTTTAGAGAGATTCAAGGATCACACGGCCGCACTACCCCCAGGTAACATTTCCACCTAGATCTGATCACGATTCCAATAGGGTTTTGTACGGAGGAGTGTTCTAGGGTTTTGAAATCGCACCAGGTTAGAGTGCGCCGATTGGAGTGGTGTTTAGAGGGTTTTGTAGGCGGGCAGTAGGCGCTCCTTTGGTGAAAGTTTCAGTGCATTCGGAGGAGTTTGGATTTTTGGAAGTGTTTGAGTGTTGACCAGCGTTGACCCGAGCACCCCAGCCACAATGCAGCCTGCCGCGGACCAGGAGACCCCAGCTATTTTCGCCAGCAAGTACACCGCATTTTTGAGGCAGGACATGTACGGGACTCCGTACATTAGCAGGGACTTCCTGCGCGAGGTCGAACTGGAGGACCTCGTTGTGGAGAGGCTGGTGTTAGCAGGCTGGGAGGCGCTGTTGGAACTCAATAGCGCATCAGACAAGGAGGACACGTGCGAATTTTTGGCGTCGCTAGAGGCGGGCAACCAGGAGATCAGGTACCGACATAGGGGCGTCTGGTACATTGCCTCAGCTAAGAGGCTGAAGCGCAGACTAAGGTGCGCTAAGGTGCGCGAGGAAGACATGGACACGCACACCAACCAGGAGGCTTGGCGCGAGATGGCGACCGGGCCAGTCTTTGCCGCGGGGCGCAGCAGGGGACGAGAGCTGCGTGGCCCGTGGATGTTCTACCTGTGGCACCTGGTCGCCTATGCAGTCATTGGGCAATTTAATGGTGCGCCCAAGATCAACCTCCTCGACTTGGACATCTTAAAGGGGCTGTATTACGGAAGGAAGGTGCTATTTGTCTCGGCCATGGTGGTCCACTGGAGCCGTGTTAGCACAAGGGGACCGCTGACTTGCGGAGGTATTATTACGCACCTGCTGCGGGCGTTACATGGAGAGCCCGAGGTGCCAGAGCACACTATGGTGCCGGCTGTCCCTCTGGACCGCGCCCACATGCTGCAGATCAGGGCGGTAGCTGTGAGGGAAAATGGCACATTGGAATGGTGCTACCGCCTGCAGCCGGCCAGAGTGCCAAGGCCAATGGCAGAGAGCAGTGCGCAAGCAGCAGAGGCCGTGCAGGAGATGGAGGAGGACGAGGCCCCAGAGCCAGTTGTGCCTCCAGTCAGGCGCGCAAGGACCCGCGCGCAGACTGGAGAGCATCGGAGGGCCCGCGCAACACAGGGGGAGCCAGTCACCATTTCTATCGAGGATTCTCCCCCTCGTGCCCGCGGAAAGCGCCCAAGGACCGAGGCTGAGGGGGCGCCTGAGGAAGCGTCCGCAGAGCAGCGCATGATGTTCAACGTCATGCGCGTGCTCGAATATTTAGCGCCAGAGGGGGCGGACTTAAGCATGAGCCCACCATCAGGGTGGAGATTTGGAGACGCAATTCCCCCTCTCCTCAGCCTGCACCAACCACCTCCAGGGTCTCCCAGTGAGCCGCATCAGCCAGCCAGCCCTCTTACTCAGCCCCCAGTGCATCCAGCAGAGCCCTCCCCAGTGCATCCAGTAGAGCCCTTCCCAGCACCAGCAGCACCAGCACCAGCAGAACCCACCCCCGAACCAGAACCAGTACCCGCACCTGCACCTTCCCCTGCCCAGCCGTCCATTCCAAGGTCCCCTATAGCCGAACCCATCATTAGCACCAGCTCAGACTCGCTATGGGAACCCGTTCCAGAGGATGACGACGAGGCGCAGCCTGTCGCCCTATCAGTTGTACCGCCTTCCTCCAGCTCCGAATACATGACGGATTCTTCAGAGGAGGAGGCGCATAGTTCAGCGGCTGCGTCCAGCTCAGATGACCTCTAGAAGTGCCGGGGGGGGGGGGGAGCGCATTATTTCTTTCGGGTGGTGTCTATTTTCCTTTATATGCTGAACTTTATTTGATATTCTGTTGCTATATTTGTGTGCTAAACTCCTGTGATACATATTTTGTGCCCCTATGCTGTATTTGCGCTGTTTTGACTATATGTTCTTCATTTTATATTCTTTATTTTGCTTGCATGCATCAATTCTGCATGTGCGCGTCCTCCGTGCGCTTGAGCTTGAGTCGTGGGGACACGTCTCGGTTTAAGTGTGGGGGGGAGCGTTACACTTACATTTCACGTTTTTTGAGCTTTTTAGTGTAGCTTAGTTTAATTAAAGGAAACAGTAGCAGTAGTGCGCTTGAGTGCGGGTTGCGCGCACTGTTCAGCTTGTTTGCGCTACCCATATTGCGCCGTGCGCTATCAACTGTTTTTAGTATATTTTTTTCGTTTTTCTGCTCCTGTTAGTTGGGATATGCAGGGGATGTGGAGTTGACAGAAACGCTCTAGAGAGGCGGTTAGTCGCTCGCGCTTCAGAGGAGAGGTATATGGTCGAGAGCGCGAGTGGAGGCCTGTGCTTCGCGACCTTCGGAACAAGAGAGCGCGCTCAGTCACGCAGATGCCGAAGGCAAATACCCAAAAGCGTGGCGAGGTGGGAAAACAGACCACCTTCCCTCTCAAAGTTGAGCCAAGGAAGGCGGGCGTGGGTGTAAACGCGTGCGCCGACCTGCGCAGACAGACCATGGAGGGAGAGCGGGGCGGTGTTCCATAGCTATTATCCGGAGGCTGAGACTGGAACCGTTCTGGGAATATGAGAAATCATAGACAAAGCTGTACAAAAGAAAAAATACTAGCAGATGATATGCGCTACAAAAGAATCAGCATGCGCACAAGTACCAGCGAGTGCAAAATCCACAGAAAATCATCAAAAGGCTTGAGTTCCCAGGAAGTGCACGGAAGAATCACGCACCGGAAGAAGCTTGCGCTGTTAACCATATACCTATCCTCGGAGTGAGAGCTGACAACCTGGCGCCTATAAAGAGCTATCTCCCAGCCATCCGAAATGATTTTCATCCCAGCTGGGAGGTAATGAATTGCGAAATCCCTATACTTAAACTGTTGACAGTAGTTGTGCGCAGGTGGTAGAGCAGCGCAAGGTGTTTAGTCGTGCAGATCGCGCCAGAGTGCAAGACTGTGCGCTAGACTCCAGAGAGGGAGTAGTATCCGTGCTTGAGTGCTTGTTCGAGGACGAACAAGGGGCAAGTGTGGGGGGTTTGATAGAGCCTATTTATACGCATTATTTAGATCATAACCCTGTGCTTGTTTGCAATATTTTGTGTACAAGATTACTGGTTTCCAGTGTTTTTGTATTTCAGGGCAAAACGAGGGCCTAAGTCGGATACGCGCTAACAGGCAGCGTTTAGGACGCGCATCACACAGCCTGCGGAGCTAGCGGCGCAAACAGAAGAAATTGGCAGAGTCGACCTCGGTGCGCTAACCGATTGCGCTAAGCAGATGCCGTGCGCCAGGCGCAGATGTTGGTGTTTCCAAATCCTGACACGACTAGATTTGGAAGTTGCCAAGAGTGAGCCTCTGAGCAGTATATAAAGAAGAGAAGGAGGCTAGGGTTAGGAGACACACAGACGATTCTCAGGACTCACAATTCGTAGACCCAGGAGGCACTGCGCAGCAGGACTGGAAAACACACGAGCTTGTTGAGAGGATCTGCGCCAGCCGACTGCGCCAGTCAAGACAGCAACCTGCACGCACTGTTTGCTATTGTTTTCTTGGACACTTTAGTTATTATCTACTATTTCTATGATGTTTATCACTAGCATGTCTAGCTAAACGCTTAGTATCGGTTGGACATGAATCTATGAGTATTTCCTTTTGAGAATTGCGCTTAATGCATAGCTTGCTTGCTGATATTAATTTTGTGCACATTACTGGCAGCTTGTTACATGAGTAGGGGAAGCCTTGAACCGCAATCTTACTCTTGTCGCTTGTTGTTGTCTGTTAAACTAGTTGAATAGCCTGACAGTGCCAACTAGGAGTAACGCGCTAGGTTAGGCAATTACTACCTTGATCGGATTCGTAGTTGTTTAGTCTAGTGTAAGAATTAATAGCACATGAACTTTGATCGGAACATGCGCACATGTTAGGAAGCCTTGATCGGATACTAACATTAGTAAATCGAGCTATAGACATTTAGAGTCGATGATAAGGAATACACTCATAGAGGATTGTCTGCGCCGATACTTCTCATAAGTCATAGTACTTAATCTCTATTGCCTGCGCACGTCTAGTGCAATTTCCTGCGTTACGATACCACTGTTACTTGCGCATCGCGCAAACCAATCACTCACCCCCCAATCTTCGTAAGTGTAGGTTACTGGCTAAAACTGAACTGCTTGCTCCCTGTGGAGATCGACCCTTACTTAACCGCTGTACTAGTGGAAGAGGAAGGATTATATTTGACGCGCACAACGACGCGCGATCAAGGATGCTGCAGCAACCTCTACATCCACGTGTCTGATGTCCAAGACAGAAGAGATAAAATTATGGCATGAGAGGATGGGACACCTCAATCTGACAACACTCAAAAGAATTGCTTCAGAACAACTAGTCAAAGGTATACCTGACATCGCAGAAGAACCGAGTTCAGTATGTGGAGAGTGCCAAGTTGGAAAACAAAAGAGGGCCTCCCACCTCAAGATCAGTAAGATTAACTCGTCCAGACCGGTGCAACTACTACATATCGATCTCATGGGACCAATGGAAGTAGAGACCGTGAAGGTGGTGACCACCCTGACTACCCGGCTGGAACGCGAAAAGTGCCTAAGAGTGGAAGCTATACGGAGCTATCATGGACGAGAATTTGAGAATGAAGCAGTGGACGAATTCTGTAGTAGCCAAGGCATCACGCATCAATACTCATCACCAATCACTCCACAACAGAATGGTGTAGTGGAACGAAAGAACCGGACTATCCAGGAGATGGCCCGTGTGATGATCCATGCAAAGAAAGTCCCCCTCAGGTTCTGAGCAGAAGCCATGAACACTGCCTGCTACATCATCAACCGCGTCACCATTAGAAGAGGAACGAACAAAACGTTTTACAAATTGTGGAGACTGAAGAACCCTTTGGTCAAATACTTCCATGTATTCGGGAGCGAATGCTATATCCTAAGAGACCACGAGTACCGGGAAAAAAAACTAGGGCCTAAGAGCGACAAAGGAATGTTCTTTGGATACTTCATCACAGGCAGAGCATATCGGGTCTACAACACACACACAGAATATGTGATTGAATCAATCAATGTGATTGTCAAAGATGAGGAAGCTGAACTTCCAAAGCGTGATGACGATGAAGACTCGATGCTAAAGAAGCACAAACAGACTTGCTCCCAAGAACCAAACAATGTTGATCAAGGAGAAGTACTAGAGGATGCTACAGCAGAAGACCTTGAACACTACGGAAGAAGACAAGCTGGAGTTTCTCTTAGAAGAACCTTATGAAGAAGCCCCAACTACTCTGGGTCCAGGTCATCCTCCACTAAAGAGAATCCAACGAAACCATCTGCTGACTAATGTCATTGGCAATCCCACTTAAGGGAAATGAACTCGAGGTACCTCCCACATCCTTCTATGTGATATGTTGAACAAATCATGCTTTATGTCTAGCATTGAACCAAAGAACATCAAAGAAGCACTCAGAGATGAGTTCTGGATTGCTGCAATGCGAGAGGAATTGGGAGAGTTTGAAAGAAACGAGGTTTGGAACTTGTTGACTGGACCTGCAGGAGTGAACATCATCGGAACCAAGTGGATCTATAAGAACAAGTCTGATGAAAAAGGGAACGTCACAAGAAACAAGGCTAGATTGGTGGCGCAAGGCTACACTCAGATCCAAGGTGTTGACTTCGATGAAACATTTTCTCCAGTGGCTAGAATGGGAGCCATTAGATAACTCTTAGCACTTGACTACCATCTGAAGTTCAAACTATTCTGTTACGGATATGGCATCTGTGACAAAGCCGAAGATCAAGAGTGGAAGAAGAGGCTACAACAAACTCTGGTATCTGGAGCTGGTACCTGCAATGAAGACTGACAAAAAAAAGGAGGCAGAAGAAGCTATAGCATCCTGTGATGACTAGAGTTGGTACAGATGATCAGGTAGGATCAACACAAGAACCATAAGAGGCTATAACATCCCCGGAAGATTCAAGGCTAAAGCTAAAGAGAGTATCTTTGTAGCATATCAATCTGGAGGTGCTCAGAGGTTGTCCGCGTGATTGCGCCCGGCGTGGCAACATGCAGAGGAAGGCCCAGATGATTAGAGAATCTTCAGCAACGGCGCGGATGAATGCAACAAGATAAGGTTTATGAATTCAGTTTTAGGAAACCGAATCTCAACAACCTTCTAGGAATCCAGGGGATGATTCAGAAGATGGAATTATCCTTTGGGGCTAAAAATTGCTGAGGTGCTGAAGCTACATATGCAGGGTCAGACACCGAAGCAAGTGATCGACTCGATAAAAAAGAACACACACACACAGAGCAGAGGTCAAAGTGAGTGGAAGCAGAGAGTGCTGGAGTTGTGTGACAGCTGAGGAGTAATCTAGACTTGAGTAGTCTGATAACTGTATTTGATTTGAGGGAGTGACAATGTCAAAATTGTGATAGTAAAGTTACTTGTCCAATCACGCTACGCAAACAATATTTATAATCCGAGTGACCTCGGAACGAACTCAAGAGAAAAGCCTAGATTAGTCTAAAGCTAAGCTAATAATGCTTAATGTGAGTCTACTAAAGAGAAACTGGGGATTTTGTCCTCTAGGCTAGGCATCTCTAGTAAATACTAAAGACAAGGTTGAATTTGTTTTGAAAGAATGTAATTAAAAAAGCATAGTCGGAATCTTATTTCACCTCTAGGTCATGCGATTAGCAACACAAAACAGCAGTATATGCATAAGGTAATTTGATTGATAGTTCTAGGTTCAACTCTCGCTCCTTCTCTAGAGCGGGAATGATACTTAAAGGACGCAGCTCTCAAACCCTCGCTCTATTGAACCTCGTAGAACAAAAGTCTCCTAATCTCACCCTCTTGGTCTATTGATCGATAACTCAAGTGCGCAATATGCTTAGCCTAATAAAATGCGAGTGTCACTCTCACGCACAAATGCTATCTAAAATAAACCTGGTCAATCTTCTAAACATCCCAAGTTCAATTCTCATTCCATCCTTCGGTGTTTTATTAATTCATACTAATTCATGTGTTTCGTCAAACACTTGGTGCGCATAAAATTAACATGAAGATGAAGCATGGGAATTTTCAATAATAAAAAACCTCATTTATAATGATAATATGCATGTTTTGCGTTACAATCTAACCTCACTCATGGTGAGTTTCATACAAGACATAATGAAATTGTTCAATAAGGAAAAGTAACATAGTAGAGTAGTAGGGTTTGAGTAAAAGGAAATTGTTGAGTTTTCAATTTTGGGTGTCTTCTCCGAATCTTGGCAGTTCTCCAAGTCTGCGATTTAGGGTTTTTTTCAAGAGAGGCAGAAGAGGCCCAAAGGCGTCGTAGGCACACCCTATATTTTTTCATCTCTTTCTATTTATACCCTTTGAATTATTACCAGTTGTCCCACCATGGGCGAATCAAGTTGATTCGGGGTGGCTGAGTAAGTTGATTCGACCAGGGTTGGTCGAATCAAAGGCTCAGTGTGTTTCGAGGCTGCGCGAATCAGTTCTTCTTGGGCGAATCAAATTTGATTCGCTCTGACCTTCATTTGATTCGGTCAAGCCTTGGTCAACGGAACAACCCTTCTTTAGTCAAGTTGATCCGGGCAGCTGAGAGGTTGATTCGACCAAGGTTGGTTGAATCACCTTTGATTCGTGCACCCACCTGGGTGAATCAAATCTGCTTGGGTGAACAACTTTTGCATCTTATTGATTTTCGCTCGCTTTCGCCCTCGATTAACGGGAATTTACTCGAAACTTCTTCGGACCACTTCATATCATGTAACACATCTTCTCAACCTGAATAGGACAAAGAAAACATCAAACGACTTTATAAAATAATGGAACAAACAAGAAGTAAAGGGAAAATACGGACAAATATAAGGTTATTTGTCCGTACATCAAAACACCCCACACTTAAGAGTCTTGTTCGTCCCGAACAAGTATACGCACAAGTCAAGCAGAGAGTAAGATGCTAAATCATTTATGACAGTATCAAAGCATGTACCAAATCTTTCGCACATAAAACACATCGATCTCCTACTCGTGTTATATAACATAAAAATAGCTAAAAGAAAATTAATTTACTCCTAACTCACTTTTGTAGGAATCTGATAGAGCCTAGTTATACACGTTATTTAGATCATAAACCCATGCTTGTTTGCAATATTTTATGGGCAAGATTACTCGTTTCCACTATTTTTGTATATCAGGTCGGAACGAGTCCTTAAGTCGGATACGCGCTAACAGGCAGCGTTCTAGGAGTGAAAGATCAGCCTGTGGAGCTAGCGGCGCAAACAAAAGAAGAAATGGCGAAGGACAGCAGAGGTGCGCTACCCGATTGCGCCAATCAATGCTGTGCGCCAGGCGCAAAGTCCCAGTGACCAGATTTGGAAGTTGCCAAAAGATGAACTTCCTGGGGCACTATTTAAACAAAGAAAGTCTAGGGTTTCAGGAGAGGCGGAACACCATCACTCAGTGACAGTCCAGAGGCACTGCGCGGCAGAACTGAAAAACACACGGACCTGTCAAGGAGAGTTGCGCCAGCCGACTGCGCCAGCCAAGAGAAGACACTGCACGCACTGTTTGCTACCGTTTTCTTGGATTCAGTAGTTGTTATTACTATTTTATGATGTTTACCACTAGCATGTCTAGCTAAACACTTAGTGTTGGTCGGGCATGAATCTATGATGTATTACCTTTGAGACTTGAGCTTAATGCATAGTTTATTTACTTGTATTAATTCTGTGCGCGCTGAGACAGTTAGTTGCATGAGTAGGGGAAGCCTTGAACCGCAAACTTACTTGTGTTGCTTGCTTGTCACCTGTTAAACTAGTTGCATGCGTAGGGGAAGCCTTGAACCGCAAACTTACCGTGACAATTAGGAGTAACGAGTTAGGGTAGGCAGCTGCTACTGTGACAGGATTCGCAGCTGTTTAGTCTAGTTCTAAGGATTAATAGCACATGAACTTTGAACGGAACATGCGCACGTGTTAGGAAGCCTTTACCGGACACTAACCCAAGTAAAGCATAAACTATAGATGTTTTAGAGTCAATGATAAGGAATGCATTCATAGAGGATTGTCTGCCCAATACTTCTCATAAAGATAGTACTTAATCTCTACTGCTTGCGCACGTCTAGTGCAATTCCCCGCGTTACGATATTCGCTGTTACTCGCGCATCGCGCAAAACCCCCAATCACTCACGCAATCCCCGTTTTCTTAAGTGTAGGTTACTGGCTGAGACTCACTGCTTGCTCCCTGTGGAGATCGACCCTTACTTAACCGCTGTACTAGTGGGAGAGGAAGGAATTATATTTGACGCGCACAACGACGCGCGATCAAATTTTGGCGCCGTTGCCGGGGAGCAACACAGCTAAGTTTTAGATAGCTTACATTTCTCATTTTAGTAACTAGTTATTTCATTTTGTTTTGTTTTCTAGTTGTTGTTTCTGACAGCGCACAATTACATCAGCCTGCGCAACCTTGAAACAGTTGCGCTGCGCAGATTCTAGTTGCGCACTGACAGACGCAACAACTTCGTTGCCATTTAATTTCGTTTCTTAAGTTTGGATCAGGACATGGAGGATAACAGTGTGGTTGGAGATAACCTGGGAGACAAAACCCCAGAGGAAGCAAGGGCGCATAACCGCGCAGCCCTATTCAGAGAGGAAGTGCAGCGTGAGGACGACGCACGGATGGCCGCTGAACCATACATTGCGCCACCCGTTCGTCCAGTCGCGAGGCGCAGGACAGTGCGCGAAATGTCAGCCCCACTCACTGTTAACCAGCCATGGTGTATAGTGCTTCCGCCCGACGGACAGTTCGAACTAAGGAGCTCACTCATCCATCACATGCCCAAGTTTCACGGAATGAACAACGAAAATCCAGTCAAGCATGTGCGGGAGTTCCTAATCATTTGCGAGAACATGAAGGCTTTGGGGGAAAACGATGAAGCGCTGAAGATGAAAGCGTTCCCATTTTCATTGAGCGATGCAGCCAAACACTGGCTGATGAGCCTACCCGCAGGATCAATCCACACATGGGAGCAGCTGCAGAAGAAATTCTTAGATAAATTTTATCCAGCAGCGAAGATTGCGCTGCTCAGAAGGGAATTGGCCGCGCCAAGGCAAGGCGCAGGGGAGTCTCTGTCAGAATACTACGAGCGTTTCAGGGAGCTAGAAGCCAACTGCTACAATCACGGGCTTCCCCAGAATGTGCTGATAGAGAACTTTCTGAATGGACTGCTGCCCATGGCGTTGCGACTACTGAATGCATGCGCAGGAGGGGACATTTGCAACATGTACCCCGAGGACGCATGGCAGCTAATAGAAGACTCTGCTGGGCAGGTAAGACATCAGCTTACGCTTGAAAATAGTCGTACTCGTTCTGTGCATCAGGTAGAGGCAAGCGCTGAGATCAAAGAAATGAAGGCCATGCTACAGAAGCTGATGAGTGCGCAGAGCGCACAACCAGTTGCGCCAAAGGTATGTGAATTCTGCAGGTCCACTGAGCACAAGACAGACGAGTGCCCAACACTTTTTGAAGAAACTGGAGATGTAAATGCCCTTGGAGGATGGGACAACAGAGGACCGCAGAGGCAGAATCAGCCGCGTTTTGGGCTTGCTGCAAATGGATTCAGATGGAGAGAAGAGAACAATTTCCAGAGGCAGCCCACTGATCAGCGCGCGCCACAGCAGACGCAACAAGCTGCACCCTACAATCCACCGCATCGCCGCACAGACGCACCAGCGCAGAACAGTCAGCAACCACGGCGATCCTTGGAAGATATCATGGGGCAGCTAGCAGACTGATAGAGCCTAGTTATACACGTTATTTAGATCATAAACCCTTGCTTATTTGCAATATTTTATGGGCAAGATTACTCGTTTCCACTATTTTTGTATATCAGGTCAGAACGAGCCCCTGAGTCGGATACGCGCTAACAGGCAGCGTTCTAGGAGTGAAAGATCAGCCTGTGGAGCTAGCGGCGCAAACAAAAGAAGAGATGGCGAAAGACAGCAGAGGTGCGCTACCCGATTGCGCCGACCAATGCTATGCGCCAAGCGCAAAATCCCAGTGACCAGATTTGGAAGCTGCCAAAAGATGAACCTCCTGAGCAGTATAAGAAGAAAGAGATTCTAGGGTTTCAAGGAGTTGGAAAGACTGCTGTTCCAGAGGCACCAGAGGACGCAAGGAGGCACTGTGCAGCAGGACTGGAAAACACACGGACCTGTTGAGAGGATTTGCGCCAGCCGACTGCGCCAGCCGAGAAGACACACTGCACGCTCTGTTTGCTACCGTTCTCTCTGATACATTAGATGTTATCTTACTATTTTATGATGTTTACCACTAGCATGTCTAGCTAAACACTTAGTGTTGGTCGGGCATGAATCTGTGATGTATTCCTTTGAGACTTGAGCTTAATGCATAGTTTATTTACTTGTATTAATTCTGTGCGTATTGAGACAGTTAGTTGCATAAGTAGGGGAAGCCTTGAACCGCAATCTTACTCGTGTTGCTCACTTGTCACATGTTAAACTAGTTGCACGCGTAGGGGAAGCCTTGAACCGCAAACTTACCGTGACAATTAGGAGTGACGAGTTAGGGTAGGCAGCTGCTACTGTGACAGGATTCGCAGCTGTTTAACCTAGTTCTAAGGATTAATAGCACATGAACTTTGAACGGAACATGCGCATGTGTTAGGAAGCCTTTACCGGACACTAACCCAAGTAAGACACAAGCTATAGACGTTTAGAGTCGATGATAAGGAATGCATTCATAGAGGATTGTCTGCCCAATACTTCTCATAAATATAGTACTTCATCTCTGCTGCTCGCGCACGTCTAGTGCAACTTCCCGCGTTACGATATTTGCTGTTACTCGCGCATCGCGCAAAACCCCCAATCACTCACGCAACCCCCGTTTTCTTAAGTGTAGGTTACTGGCTAAGACTCACTGCTTGCTCCCTGTGGAGATCGACCCTTACTTAACCGCTGTACTAGTGGGAGAGGAAGGAATTATATTTGACGCGTACAACGACGCGCGATCAAATTTTGGCGCCGTTGCCGGGGACGGACACAGCTAAGTTTTAGCTAGCTTACATTTCTCATTTTAGTAACTAGCTATTTCATTTTGTTTTGTTTTCTCGTTGTTGTTTCTGACAGCGCACAATTACATCAGCCTGCGCAACCTTGAAACAGTTGCGCTGCGCAGATTCTAGTTGCGCACTGACAGACGCAACAACTTCGTTGCCATTTAATTTCGTTTCTTGAGTTTGGATCAGGACATGGAGGATAACAGTGTGGTTGGAGATAACCTGGGAGACAGAACCCCAGAGGAAGCAAGGGCGCATAACCGCGCAGCCCTATTCAGAGAGGAAGTGCAGCGCGAGGTTGAGGCAAGGAGGGCCGCTGAAGTGTATCATGCGCCGCCCGTGCCACAAGTCGCGCGACGCAGAACAGTGCGCGAGATGTCGGCCCCTATCACTGTTAACCAGCCATGGTGCATCGTGCTTCCACCTGGCGGTCACTTCGAGCTAAGGAGCTCACTCATCCATCACATGCCCAAGTTCCACGGAATGAACAATGAAAATCCAGTCAAGCATGTGCGGGAGTTCCTGGTCATTTGCGAAAACATGAAGACCGAAGGGGAAAGCGATGAAGCGCTAAAAATGAAGGCATTTCCATTCTCACTAAATGATACAGCTAGACACTGGCTAATGAATTTACCTGCAGGATCTATTCACACATGGGAGCAGCTGCAGAAGAAATTCTTAGACAAATTTTATCCAGCAGCAAAGATTGCGCTGCTCAGAAGGGAATTGGCCGCGCCAAGGCAAGGCGCAGGGGAGTCTCTGTCAGAATACTACGAGCGTTTCAGGGAGCTAGAAGCCAACTGCTACAATCACGGGCTTCCCCAGAATGTGCTGATAGAGAACTTTCTGAATGGACTGCTGCCCATGGAGCTGCGACTACTAAATGCGTGCGCAGGAGGGGACATTTGCAACATGTACCCGGAGGATGCATGGCAGCTGATAGAAGATTCTGCTGGGCAGGTAAGACATCAATTAACACTTGAAAGTAGTCGTAATCGTTCTGTGCATCAGGTAGAGGCAAGCGCTGAGATCAAAGAAATGAAGGCCATGCTACAGAAGCTGATGAGTGCGCAGAGCGCACAACCAGTTGCGCCAAAGGTATATGAATTCTGCAGGTCCACTGAGCACAAGACAGACGAGTGCCCAACACTTTTTGAAGAAACTGGAGATGTGAATGCCCTTGGAGGATGGGACAACAGAGGACCGCAGAGGCAGAATCAGCCGCGCTTTGGGCTTGCTGCAAATGGTTTCAGATGGAGAGAAGAGAACAATTTCCAGAGGCAGCCCATTGATCAGCGCGCACCACAGCAGACGCAACAAGCTGCACCCTACAATCCACCGCATCGCCGCACAGACGCACCAGCGCAGAACCATCAGCAACCAAAGCGATCCTTGGAAGATATCATGGGGCAGTTAGCAGACACAGTGCGCAAGAATGACGAAAAGTATGACAAGAGGTTCGAATCCATAGAAAAGCATCTATCACAAATTGCAACCACGGTGTATGAGCTGAAAAAGAGCGATGGCAACCTGCCTTCGCAAGTGATTCAGAACCCTAAGGGAGGAGTTAATGCAGTAACACTGAGGACTGGGCGCACAGTGGGAACAGAGCAGACCGCGCAGGCGCCCGCGCAACCAGTTGCGCAAGTCCCAGATTCAGCAGCTCAGAGTGCGCAACCAGAGCCAGAGGCGCAATCGGAAGCGCCAACCACGAACCAGCAGGGCAATGCGCCAGGTATGTCTCACTCGAAAAACAAGGACAAAAATTGTACTAACATACCTACTCCTTTCCCTGTGCAGGCACCACTGGCGAGAAAAGAAGCACTGGACAAGGAACTGTATGAGCTGTTCAGCAAGGTGGAAATCAACATACCTCTCATAGAAGCTATTCGACAGATTCCCAGGTATGCGAAGTTTTTAAAAGAGCTGTGCACGAATAAAAGAAGGACAGGCGAATGCGCACAAGTAATGCTAAATGCGCAAGCCTCAGCAATCGTGCAGCAAAAGGTACCACCTAAGTGCCGAGATCCAGGTACATTCACTATCCCTTGCACCTTAGGTAAAACCACGGTGAGCAACTGCATGATCGATTTAGGTGCATCAATCAATTTATTACCATATTCTCTCTATGCGACCTTGCGCCTTGGACCACTAAAACCTGCAGGTCTCACAATTCAGCTAGCAGATAGATCGTGCAAACAACCTGCAGGCATGATAGAAGATGTCCTAGTTCGAGTAGGAGAGCTGGTGTTCCCAGCAGACTTTTATGTGCTCGAAATGGAGGGTGAATCAAGCGCCAGCGGTGCGCAGATCCTCCTAGGCAGACCGTTTCTGATGACTGCGCGCACGAAGATAGACGTGTGGAGGGGCACGCTCTCCATGGAGGTAGATGGCGAAGAAATCCATTTCAACATCTTCGAAGGGATGCAGCACCCACATGAGGACGCTACCGTGCACGCAATGGACAGCTTTGACGATTTAGTCACGGAAGCGCAGTGTGCGAGCGCAACCATAGGACCAGAGCTACTGACACAGGCAGAACTGGAGGAGCAAGAGAAGGAACTAAGCAGTGCTGAACCAGCATCCACAGAGGTACGTGATATAGTTCATATTTGCACCGCTAACAAAATCTTGCCCTCTGTTGAGCAGGCACCCAAGATCGAACTGAAGCAACTCCCGGAGCATCTCAAGTACATTTTCTTGGGAGATGAGGACACCCTGCCAGTGATCATCAAGAGGGGATTGGAAGAAGGGCAGGAGGCGCGCTTACAACAGGTGCTGCGCAGGAACCAGCGCGCCATTGGATGGACTCTTGCTGATCTGCGCGGAGTGAGCCCAGACGTGTGCATGCACCGAATTCTGTTGGAAGATGGCGCCAAACCATCCAGGGAGGGTCAGCGCAGGTTAAACCCAAATATGATGGAGGTCGTGCAAAAGGAAGTTCTGAAGTTGCTTGACGCAGGGGTCATTTACCCAATCTCAGACAGCAGATGGGTCAGCCCGGTGCACGTTGTGCCAAAGAAAGGAGGAATCACGGTGGAGGAGAATGCGCAGGGCGAGCTAGTTCCCAAGCGCATACAGACTGGCTGGCGCATGTGCATCGACTACAGGAAGCTGAACGCTGTAACGCGCAAGGACCACTTCCCGCTACCCTTCATGGACCAAATGCTGGATCGCTTGGCAGGTAAGCCTTACTTTTGTTTTTTGGACGGATATTCAGGTTACAATCAGATACCCATAGCTGCGGAGGATCAAGAGAAGACCACGTTCACATGCCCCTTCGGAACTTTTGCGTTTCGGCGTATGTCTTTTGGGCTGTGCAACGCGCCAGGTACGTTCCAACGCCTCGTCATGAGCATTTTCTCTGATATGATTGGTATATGTATAGAAGTGTTCATGGATGATTTCACTGTATATGGGAGTACCTTTGATGCATGCTTAATACATCTAGATAAAGTCTTAGCGCGCTGCATCTCTAAGAACTTAGTGCTAAACTACGAGAAGTGTCATTTCATGGTAACGCACGGAGTAGTACTAGGTCATATCATTTCAGAGGAGGGTATTAAGGTAGACAAAGCTAAGATAGATATTATTTCTAATCTGCCTTATGCCACCAACGTGCGCGACGTGAAATCGTTCTTAGGGCATGCTGGGTTTTACAGGCGTTTTATTAAGGATTTCTCTAAGATTTGCATACCCCTGTCTAACCTGTTGCAAAAAGACGTGTGCTTCGATTTTACTGATGAGTGCAGGGCGGCGTTCGATAAGCTGAAAGAAGCGCTGACCAGTGCGCCAGTGATGCGCGCACCAGACTGGAACCTACCATTTGAGCTGATGTGTGACGCAAGTGACTACGCAGTGGGAGCAGTCTTGGGGCAGCGCGAGGACAAGAAGCCGCATGCCATCTACTATGCATCGCGCACACTAGACTTCGCGCAGAAGAACTACACCACCACGGAGAAGGAGCTTCTGGCAATTGTATTTGCGCTGGAGAAGTTCCGAGCATACGTTCTAGGCGCCAGAGTCATCATCTACACGGACCACGCAGCTATCCGCTACCTCATATCCAAGAAAGAGACCAAGCCGCGCCTGATGCGCTGGGTACTTTTGCTTCAGGAATTCGATTTGGAGATCAAAGATAAGAAGGGCACGGAAAATACCGTCGCTGATCACCTGAGCAGGATCGTAAAGGATGAGGAGCCGGGGCAGATCAAGGAGACGTTCCCTGACGAGCACCTAATGGCGCTAACAGGTAAGGTACCATGGTATGCGCATATCGCAAATTACCTGGTCACAGGTGCGTTCCCTCCTCATTTCAATAAAACTCAGTGCATGCGATTGAAACATGAGTCCAAGCATTACCTTTGGGATGATCCTTACATGCTTAGAATAGGTCCCGATCGGATATTAAGACGTTGCGTGCCTGACCATGAGATTAACTCTGTATTGATGTTTTGTCATGCGCATGCCTGTGGAGGACATTTCGGTCCCAAGCGCACGAGCAGGAAGATCTTGGACTGTGGATTCTACTGGCCGCACCTATTCAGAGATGCCTATGACCACTGCAGGAAGTGTGACAGGTGCCAGCGCACTGGAGGAATCTCCGCGCGCAACGAGATGCCGCAGACCCCGATTCTGGTGGATGAAGTGTTCGATGTTTGGGGAATCGACTTCATGGGTCCATTTCCCCCATCTGCCGGGTACGAGTACATACTGGTGGCCGTGGATTACGTGTCCAAATGGGTCGAAGCTAAGGCCACGCGCAAGGATGATGGTAAGACTGTCGCTGATTTTCTCAGAACTAACATATTTTGCAGGTACGGAGTGCCTAAGGCAGTTATCAGCGACCAGGGGACGCACTTCTGCAACAGAGTTGTGGCGCCAGTCTTCAAGCACTATGGGGTGCGCCACAAGACGTCCACCGCTTACCATCCGCAGACGAATGGACAGGCCGAAGTTTCTAACAGAGAGATCAAGCGCATCTTGGAAAAGACTGTGAGGCCGTCGCGCAAGGATTGGAGCCAGCGCCTGGATGATGCGCTATGGGCATACCGCACGGCACACAAGACACCCATTGGAACCTCACCATTCCGGCTGGTCTATGGGAAGGCATGCCACCTACCAGTGGAGCTCGAGCACAAGGCATATTGGGCCTTACGTATTTGCAACTTGAACTTGGAGGAGGCAGGCCAAGAACGCGCATTTGAGCTGAGCGAACTAGAAGAGCTGCGCCTGGACGCCTATGAGGGACTGCGCGATTACAAAGCGCGCACCAAGGCGTTTCATGACAAGCACATCCTCCGGCGCACATTTGAACCAGGCGATCAGGTATTATTATTTTCATCACGCCTGAAGCTCATGCCTGGGAAGCTGCGCAGCAAGTGGACGGGACCATACACCGTCACCAAGGTTTTCCCCTACGGCACAATTGAATTAGAAGACGGGCACCAACATCGTTTTCAGGTTAACGGGCAGAGAGTCAAACGGTACTTGGGCGAACCTTGGGATGGCGCAGCACGCAACATTGACTTGGCCGAGCCAGAGATAGTAGACGAGCAAGCTGCTGCGCCAGACGCACCACCAGATGTTTCAGAGGGAGAACTAGCACCCATCGCCTATATCTCCTCTTCCTCTGCATCTGCCCTCCTTACGAATAATGTATCACATGCTGACCTCCCCTTTTATCCTTTGCGCAGGACCACTGAGATCGTAACACGAGCACTGGCGCAGGGACACTCAGGAGCAAGAGTGGGGGAGGGTGCAGACGCACTACTTGGCACGTAACGAGGTACCGTCGAGCCAACGACGTTAAACAAAGGCACTTGTCGGGAGGTAACCCGACACATTTTATTTTGGCCCATTTTATTCTGCTTGTTTTGTTTTTTTTTTGAGTGTTTTTAGCTTAGTTTAGGGTTTGGTAGTTTTTAGTCACACAAGTGCGCAGGACCGTGCGCCTCTCAATGCGCAGGTCAGTTGCGCCAGCCATAGGGGGTATATAAGGCCAGACTTAGAAAAATTCCCAGCACTTTTTCACTCGACCGTTACACACAAGCTCCCGCCCTCAGACCTCTGCCGTCGATCAGCGCTCATCCCACCGTCCGTCTAGAGAGATTCAAGGACCACACGACCGCACAGCACCCAGGTAACCCCCGATCCCGCTTTGAGCCGCTTCTGTTAGGGTTTGCGCGGAGAAGACAGTTTTTAGGGTTTTGAAATCGCACCAGGCTAGAGTGCGCGGCTTGGAGTGCTGTTTTGTGCGTTGTGTAGGCGACCAGTAGGCGCTCGTTCGGTGCAAATTTCGGAGGATTCTGAGCAGTTTCGATTTTTAGGGTTTTGGGGAGCATTGACCACGATTGACCGGAGCCAGCGCACGATGAGACCCGCCGCAGACCAGGTAACCCCAGCGGCTTTCGCTAACAAGTACGCCGCATTCATTAGCTTGGACATGTACGGGACACCGTACATCTGTCGAGATTTCCTGCGCGAGGTAGGGTTAGAGGACCTCGTGGCGCAGAGGCTAGCGATTGCCGGCTGGGAGGCGCTAATGGACCTCCGCAGCGCATCAGACCAGGAGGACACGTGTGAGTTCCTGGCATCTATGGAGGCGGGGGACAGGGAGATTAGATATAGACACAGGGGTGTCTGGTTCATAGCCTCGGAAAGGAGGCTGAGGCGCGCATTTGGGTGCGCCAAGGTGCGTGAGGAGGAGTTAGACACGCACCCTAACCAGGAGGCTTGGAGGGACATGGCAACAGGGCCAGCGTTCGCCGCGGGGCGCAGCAGGGGCCGAGAGCTGCGCGACCCGTGGCTGTTCTACTTATGGCGCATCGTGGCCTACGCAATCATTGGCCGTTTCAATGGCGCACCAAAGATCAGCCTCCTGGATATGGAGATTTTGACGGGGCTTTATTATGAGCGGAAGGTGCTGTTCATCCTGAACATGGTGCACCATTGGAGCCGAGTCAGCATGAGAGGGCCGCTGACGTGTGGAGGGCTTATCACGCACTTGCTGCGGAGCTTACATGGAGAGCCCGAGGTGCCCGAGCACACCTTGGTGCAGCCTATACCTCTGGACCGCGCTCACATGCTGCAAATCAGGGCGGTAGCCGTTCGGGACGATGGCACACTAGAGTGGTGCTACCATCTGCAGCCAGCCAGACCACCGCGGGCCAGAGTAGAGAGCAGTGCGCGGGCCAGGGCGGAGAGCAGTGCGCAGGGCGCAGCTGCAGGCGCAGCAGCAGCTGCAGCAGCCGCAGCAGCAGACGATGAGATGGAGGAGGCCCTAGAACCAGAGGTGCCTCTAGTCAGGCGCCCAAGGACTCGGGCGCAGACTGGAGCACAACAGAGGGCCCGTGCACCACAAGGGGAGCCAGTAACCATTTCCATAGAGGACTCTCCCCCGCGTGCACCTGCCAAGCGCCCAAGGACTGAGACTGAGGCGGCGCCTGAGGAGGCCACTGCCGAGCAGCGCATGTTGTTCAACGTCATGCGCGTGCTCGAATACTTAGCGCCAGCGGGGGCGGATTTAAGTATGAGTCCACCATCCGGGTGGAAATTTGGAGACGCAATTCCCCCTCTCCTCAGCCTGCACCATCCACCTCCTACCCGTACCCCAGAAACTTCAGCAGCTCCAGCTCCAGCACCAGCTCCAACCCCAGCCCCAGCAGAGCCTACACCCGCACCAGCAGCCCCAGTAGCAGAGCCCACCCCTGTCCCAGACCCAGTACCACCACCAGCCGTTTCCCCTGCCCGGCCTTCTGTTCCGGAGTCCCCAATTAACTTTCCCAGCGTCAACTCCGATTCCTTATGGGAGTCACTCTCCGAGGACGAGCAGCCTGACCCCCTCACCATTGTACCCCCATCCTCCAGCACCGCCTCCACGACTGATTCTTCAGAGGCTGTAGCGCAGGATTCAGAGGCTGCATCTAGCTCGGAGGACTTCTAAGGCCAAAGGCAGGCGCAGTGCTTTTACTTTAGGGTGGTGTCTTTTATTAATTGCTGCGTCTAGTGACTACTTTGTGCGCTGAATATTTGAGCCCTACATTCTGTGAACCCCTTGCTATATTTTGTGTGACTATTCGTGTTTACTCTTATGTTCTTTATTGTCGTTGCATTGCATGCATGTGCGCCGCCTCCGTGCGCTTGAGCTTGAGTCGTGGGGACACGTCTCTGTTCAAGTGTGGGGGGGGGGGGGGGGGGCGTTACTCTTACATTTTATGTTTCTGAGCATTTTTTAGTATAGCTTAGTTTAAGTTGAAGAGAATTAGTAGCAGTAGTGCGCTAAGGTGCAGGATGCGCATGCGCTCTAGCTTGTTTTGCGCTATCCGTATTGTGTGCACTGCTATCTACTGTTTTAGCATAATTTTTTCGTTTTTTCTGCTCCTGTTAGTTGGGATATACAGGGGATGTGGAGTTGATAGAAATGCTCCAGAGAGGCGGTTAGTCGCTTCTGCTTCGAAGGCGAGGTATATGGTCAAGTGCGCTAGTGGAGGCCGGTGCTTCGCAACCTTCGGAACAACAGAGCGCGCTCAGTCACGCAGATGCAAAAAGGCAAAATACCCAAGCGTGGCGAGGTGGGAAAACAGACCACCTTCTCTCTGGAAATCAAGCTAAGGAAAGCGGGCGCGGATGTAAACGCGTGCGCTGACCGGCGCAGACAGACCAAGGAGGGAGAGCGGAACGAGTTCCATAGCTGCTATCCGAAGGCTGAGATTGGAACTGTTCTGGGAATAAAATAAAAAAAAATTGGAAAGGAAGCTGTACAAAAGAAAAAATACCAGCAGAAGCAGATGATTTGCGTTACAAAGAATCAGCATGCGCACTACTTAGTACCTGCGTGCGCAAGACCACAAGGATATCATCAAAGGCTCAGGTTCCCAGGAAGTGTGCGAACGAATCACGCACTGGAAGAAGCTCGCGCAAGAAACCATATACCTATCTTCGGAGCGGAAGCTGACAACCAGGAGCCTAAGAAGAGCTATCTCCCAGTCATCCAAAGATCTTCATCCTGGCTGAGAGGTAATGAATTTTCGGAATTATTATACTAGAGCTATTGAGTGCAGTTGTGCGCAGGTGATGGAGCAGCACAAGTTGAGCAACTGTGCATCTTGCGCCAGAATGCAAGGCTGTGCGCTAGTCTCCAGAAAAGGTAATTGTATCCGCGTTTCAGTACTTGTTCGGGACGAACAAGGGGTAAGTGTGGGGGGTTTGATAGAGCCTAGTTATACACGTTATTTAGATCATAACCCCTTGCTTATTTGCAATATTTTATGGGCAAGATTACTCGTTTCCACTATTTTTGTATATCAGGTCAGAACGAGCCCCTGAGTCGGATACGCGCTAACAGGCAGCGTTCTAGGAGTGAAAGATCAGCCTGTGGAGCTAGCGGCGCAAACAAAAGAAGAGATGGCGAAAGACAGCAGAGGTGCGCTACCCGATTGCGCCGACCAATGCTATGCGCCAAGCGCAAAATCCCAGTGACCAGATTTGGAAGCTGCCAAAAGATGAACCTCCTGAGCAGTATAAGAAGAAAGAGATTCTAGGGTTTCAAGGAGTTGGAAAGACTGCTGTTCCAGAGGCACCAGAGGACGCAAGGAGGCACTGTGCAGCAGGACTGGAAAACACACGGACCTGTTGAGAGGATTTGCGCCAGCCGACTGCGCCAGCCGAGAAGACACACTGCACGCTCTGTTTGCTACCGTTCTCTCTGATACATTAGATGTTATCTTACTATTTTATGATGTTTACCACTAGCATGTCTAGCTAAACACTTAGTGTTGGTCGGGCATGAATCTGTGATGTATTCCTTTGAGACTTGAGCTTAATGCATAGTTTATTTACTTGTATTAATTCTGTGCGTATTGAGACAGTTAGTTGCATAAGTAGGGGAAGCCTTGAACCGCAATCTTACTCGTGTTGCTCACTTGTCACATGTTAAACTAGTTGCACGCGTAGGGGAAGCCTTGAACCGCAAACTTACCGTGACAATTAGGAGTGACGAGTTAGGGTAGGCAGCTGCTACTGTGACAGGATTCGCAGCTGTTTAACCTAGTTCTAAGGATTAATAGCACATGAACTTTGAACGGAACATGCGCATGTGTTAGGAAGCCTTTACCGGACACTAACCCAAGTAAGACACAAGCTATAGACGTTTAGAGTCGATGATAAGGAATGCATTCATAGAGGATTGTCTGCCCAATACTTCTCATAAATATAGTACTTCATCTCTGCTGCTCGCGCACGTCTAGTGCAACTTCCCGCGTTACGATATTTGCTGTTACTCGCGCATCGCGCAAAACCCCCAATCACTCACGCAACCCCCGTTTTCTTAAGTGTAGGTTACTGGCTAAGACTCACTGCTTGCTCCCTGTGGAGATCGACCCTTACTTAACCGCTGTACTAGTGGGAGAGGAAGGAATTATATTTGACGCGTACAACGACGCGCGATCACAGACACAGTGCGCAAGAATGACGAAAAGTATGACAAGAGGTTCGAATCCATAGAAAAGCATCTATCACAAATTGCAACCACGGTGTATGAGCTGAAAAAGAGCGATGGCAACCTGCCTTCGCAAGTGATTCAGAACCCTAAGGGAGGAGTTAACGCAGTAACACTAAGGACTGGGCGCACAGTGGGAACAGAGCAGACCGCGCAGGCGCCCGCGCAACCAGTTGCGCAAGTCCCAGATCCAGCAGCTCAGAGTGCGCAACCAGAGCCAGAGGCGCAATCAGAAGCGCCAACCACGAACCAGCAGGGCAGAGCGCCAGGTATGTCTCACTCGAAAAACAAGGACAAAAATTGTACTAACATACCTGCTCCTTTCCCTGTGCAGGCACCACTGGCGAGAAAAGAAGCACTGGACAAGGAACTGTATGAGCTGTTCAGCAAGGTGGAAATCAACATACCTCTCATAGAAGCTATTCGACAGATTCCCAGGTATGCGAAGTTTTTAAAAGAGCTGTGCACGAATAAAAGAAGGACAGGCGAATGCGCACAAGTAATGCTAAATGCGCAGGCCTCAGCAATCGTGCAACAAAAGGTACCACCTAAGTGCCGAGATCCAGGTACATTCACTATCCCTTGCACCTTAGGTAAGACCACGGTAAGCAACTGCATGATCGATTTAGGCGCATCAATCAATTTATTACCATATTCTCTCTATGCGACCTTGCGCCTTGGACCACTAAAACCTGCAGGTCTCACAATTCAGCTAGCAGATAGATCGTGCAAACAACCTGCAGGCATGATAGAAGATGTCCTAGTTCGAGTAGGAGAGCTGGTGTTCCCAGCAGACTTTTATGGTCTAAGAGAAAATAATAGAGAAAGCGTAGTAGGAATCCCACTTCACCCCTAGGTCATGCGATTAGCAACACAAAACTTGTCTAAATCATGAGTAATTTTGAGTAATGGTTCTAGGCTAAGGTATCACACATTCTAAATTTAACTCTCGCTCCTTCTCTAGAATGGGAATAATAGCTAAATAGTACGGTTCTCAAACTCTCGCTCTATTGAACCGCATAGAACTAAAGTCTCCTAATCTCAACCTCTCGGTCTATTGATAGTTAACTAAAGTCTGCTAAAAATTTAGCCGAGTGGAATGCGTATGTCACTCTCGTGCACACACGCAACCTAAAATAATCATGCTTGATCTTCTAAACAACCTAGGTTCAACTCTCGTTCCATCCCTAGGTGTTCTACCAATTCATACTCACTTAGGTATTTCGTCAAACACTTGGTGTGCACAAAATTGATATGAAGGGAAAGCAAGAGAATTTTCAACCAAACTTCATTCATATAGATAAAAAGACAAGTCTTTCATTACAATCAAACCTAAAGGATCCATAAGGATCCCAACTACAATGGGACTACTCACTCATGGTGAGCTTGAAACAAAACATAATATTCAAATTGAAATTGTTCACCAATTGGATGCAAAAGAGTAGTGGATGAGTACAGGCTTGATGTAGGATCTCCAATTGCGTGTCTCCTCCTTCAATCCTTGACAATTCTCCAACTTCTCCAAGAGCCAATCGACTAGGGTTTCGAATTCTGGAAGAGAGCTGATAGCGCGCGTCGTTGTGCGCGTCAAATTAATCCTTCCTTCTCCACTTAGTATAGCGGCTAGGTCAGGGTCGATTCCACAGGGAGCAAGTAGATTAGCTCTAACTAGTAACCTACACTTACGAAAATTGGGGTGTGAGTGATTGGGTTGCGCAAGTGCGCGAATGACAATAGTTAACGCAGAATTGCACTAGACGTGCGCAGACAGTAGAGATTAAGTACTATGACTATGAAAAGTATCGGCGCAGACAATCCTCTATGAATGTATTCCTTATCATCGACTCTAAACGTCTATAGTTCGGTTTACTAATGTTAGTGTCCGATCAAGGCTTCCTAACATGTGCGCATGTTCCGATCAAAGTTCATGAGCTATTAATTCTTAAGACTAGTCTAAGCAGCTACGAATCCTGTCACAGTAGCAACTGATTATCCTAGCGCGTTACTCCTAGTTGTCATCGTCAAGCTACCAACTAGTTTAACATATAACAAACAAGTAGCAAGAGTAAGATTGCGGTTCAAGGCTTCCCCTACTCATGCGACTAGCTGTCAACAGTGTGCACAGAATTAATACAAGCAAACAAACTATGCATTAAGCACTAGTCTCAAAGGAAATACTCATAGAATCATGCCCAACCGATACAAAGTGTTTAGCTAGACATGCTAGTAAACATCATAGAAATAGTAAATAACAACTAAAGTATCCAAGAAAACAGTAACAAGCAGGTGCGTGCAGGTTGCAGTGTCTCTGCTGGCGCAGTCGGCTAGCGCAGGTCCTCTCAGTAGCTCGTGTGTTTTTCAGTTTTGCCTCTCTCTCGTGTGCTGTGTTCCTCGATGATGATTCAGGTTCAAACCCTAGCCTTCCTCTCTTTATATACTGCTCATGAGGCCCAAGGACGGCCTTGGCAACTTCCAAATCTGATGGTGTCAAGATTTGGAAACACCAATATCCTGCGCATGGCGCACTGCACACATTGGTTAGCGCAATCGGTCTGCGCACCGTAGTCGACTCTGCTACTTCCTATCCTATTTGCGCTGCTAGCTCCGCAGGCTGTTCCTTAAACGCTGCCTGTTAGCGCGTATCTGACTTAGGCCCTCGTTTCGCCCTGAAATACAAAAACACCGGAAACCAGTAATCTTGTACACAAAATGATGCAGACAAGCATAGTGTTAGGATCTAAATAGCGCGTATAAATAGGCTCTATCAAACCCCCCACACTTGCCCCTTGTTCGTCCCGAACAAGCACTCAAGCACGGATACAATTACCTCTCTGGAGTCTAGCGCACAATCTTGCACTCTGGCCCGATCCGCACTACTATTCACCTTGCGCTGCTCTATCACCTGCGCGCATCTGCCTTCAACAGTTTAATATAATAATTTCGCAATTCGTTACCTCTCAGCTGGGATGAAGATCATTTCGGATGGCTGGGAGATAGCTCTTCATAGGCTCCGGGTTGTCAGCTTTCACTCCGAGGATGGGTATATGGTTAATAGCGCAAGCTTCTTCCGGTGCGTGATTCTTCTGCGCACTTCCTGGGAACCCGAGCCTTCTTGATGATTTTCTTGTGAACTTTGCGCCAGCTGGTACGTATTTGTGCGCATGCTGATTCTTTTGTAGCGCATATCATCTGCTGGTGTTTTTCTTTTTGTACAGCTGTATCTATGGTTCCTGTGTTCCCAGAACGGTTCTAGTCTCGGCCTCCGGATAGCAGCTATGGAACAACGCTCCGCTCTTCCTCCTTGGTCTATTTGCGCAGGTCAGGCACGCGTTTACACCCGCGCCCGCCTTCCCTCGCTCGACTTCCAGAGGAAAGGTGGTCTGTTTTCCCACCTCGCCACGCTTTGGGTGTTCGCCTTCGGCATCTGCGTGGCTGAGCGCGCTCTCTTGTTCCGAAGGTCGCGAAGCACCGGCCTCCACTAGCGCTCTCGACCATATACCTAACCTTCGAAGCAAAAACGACTAACCGCCTCTCTAGAGCTTTTCTGTCAACTCCACATCCCCTATATATCCCAACTAACAGGAGCGAAAAAAACGAAAAAAATACTAAAACAGTTGATAGCAGCGCATGCAATATGAATAGCGCAATACAAGCTGAAAAGTGTGCGCAACACGCACACAAGCGCACCACTGCTACTATTTTCTTCAACTAAACTAAGCTACATTACAAAGCTCGAAAACGTGAAATGTAAATGTAACGCTCCCCCCCCCCTCACTTAAACAGAGACGTGTCCCCACGACTCATGCTCAAGCGCAACGGAGAGCGCACACATGCATGCAAGCAAAACAAAGAATATAGGAAAGAAAAACATATAGTCAGCGCAGCAACAATATAGTAAGGGGTCACAAAATATTCAGCACAATATAGCAAAATATAGCAACATCGAGCAATAATTGGTTCAAAAAGATAAGAAATAGGAAACCACCCGAAAGAAATGCGCGCCCCACTGCAGCCCTAGATATCCTCGGAGCTGGACTCAGCCGCGGATCCGTGCGCCTCTTCCTCTGAAGAATCTGTCTCGTACTTCGTACTGGAGGCTGGCGGCACGATAGAAACGGCGGCGGGCTGAGCCAAGAGGTCATCCTCTGAGATAGGGTCCCATAGTGAATCTGAGCTGGAACTAATGATGGGATCGGCTTCAGAGGACCTCTGAATAGAAGGCTGTGCAGGGGGAACTGCAGGTGCTGGTACTGGGTATACTGCGGGGGTGGGCTCTGCTGCATGGACCGGGGACTGGGTAAGAGGGCTGGCTGGCTGGCGCGGCTCGCTGGGGGATCCTGGAGGCGGTCTACGCAGACTGAGGAGAGGGGGGGATAGAATCTCCAAATCTCCACCCTGATGGTGGGCTCATGCTCAGGTCTGCCCCCTCTGGCCCCTAAATACTCGAGCACGCGCATGACGTTGAACATCATGCGCCGCTCCTCTGGTACCTCCTCAGGCGCCTCCTCTGCCTCTGTCCTGGGGTGCTTTCCTCGTGCACGCGGGGGAGAATCATCAATGGCAATGGTAACTGGCTCCCCCTGCGATGCACTTGCCCTCCGGCGCGCTCCAGTCTGCACACGAGCCCTCATGCGCCTGACTGGAGGCGCAACTGGCTCTGGGGCCTCTTCCATCTCCCTTTCCTCCGCAGCCTCCTCTGGTCGCGCGCTGCTCTCTGCTCCTTGGCTCGGCGCTCTGGCCGGCTGTAGCTGGTAGCACCACTCCAATGTCCCATCCTCTCTCACGGCTACCGCTCTGAGCTGCAGCTTATGGGCACGGTCCAAGGGAACAGCCGACACTACTGCGTGCTCGGGCACCTCCGGCTCTCCATGCAACGCACGCAGCAGGTGCGTGATCATTCCGCCACAAGTCAGCGGCCCCTTCGTGCTGACCCGACTCCAATGGACCACCATATCCGAGACAAACAGCACCTTCTTCCCATAGTAAAAACCCTTCAAAATGTCCATGTCCAGCAAGCTGATCTTCGGCGCACCATTAAAACGCCCGATGATTGCATAGGCGACCATGCGCCATAGGTAGAACATCCACGGGTCCTGATTCGTGTGCGTGTCTATATCCACTTCACGCACCTTGGCGCACCTCAGCGTGCGCTTCAGCCTCTATGTCACAGGTACACGAAGGAATGCTACATTGGGTTTTAGTGAAATGGATCATCCCAAAGGTAATGCTTGGACTCATGTTTCAATCTCCTGCACTGGGTTTTATTGAAATGCGGAGGAAACGTACCTGTGACCAGGTAATTCGCAATGTGCGCATACCATGGTACCTTACCTGTCAGCGCCATCAGATGCTCGTCAGGAAATGTCTCCGTGATCTGCCCTGGCTCCTCCTCTTTCACGATCCTGCTCAGGTGGTCTGCGACTGTGTTCTCCGTGCCCTTCTTATCTTTGATCTCCAAGTCAAATTCCTGAAGTAGGAGCACCCAGCGCATCAGGCGCGGCTTAGTTTCCTTCTTGGACATTAGGTAGCGGATGGCTGCGTGGTCTGTGTATATGATGACCCTAGTGCCTAGAACATATGCGCGGAACTTCTCCAGTGCAAACACGATTGCCAGAAGTTCCTTCTCCGTAGTGGTGTAGTTCCTCTACGCAGCGTCCAGTGTGCGCGATGCATAATAAATGCCGTGCGGCTTCTTGTCCACGCGCTGTCCCAGGACTGCACCTACTGCATAGTCACTTGCGTCACACATCAGTTCAAACGGCAGGTTCCAGTCTGGCGCGCGCATCACTGGCGCACTTGTCAGCGCCTCCTTCAGCTTGTCAAACGCGGCCCTGCACTCATCAGTAAATTCGAAACAAACATCCTTTTGCAAGAGGTTAGACAGGGGTATACAAATCTTAGAAAAATCTTTTATGAAACGCCTGTAAAACCCAGCATGCCCAAGGAATGATTTCACATCGCGCACGTTAGTGGAATAAGGCAGATTAGAAATAAGATCTATTTTGGCCTTATCTACCTTGATCCCCTCCTGCGAGATAATATGTCCTAGTACTACACCATGCGATACCATGAAATGACATTTCTCATAATTGAGCACTAGATTATTTGAAATGCAGCGTGCTAAGACCTTATCAAGATGAGTTAAGCATGCGTCAAAGGTACCTCCGTACACAGTAAAATCATCCATGAACACTTCTATGCATATACCAATCATATCAGAAAAAATGCTCATGACTAAACGTTGGAACGTCCTGGCGCGTTACACAGCCCAAATGACATGCGCCGAAACGCAAACGTACCGAATGGGCAGGTGAACGTAGTTTTTTCTTGATCCTCCGCAGCGATGGGTATCTGATTGTACCCTGAATACCCGTCCAGGAAGCAAAAGTATGGCTTCCCCGCTAATCGATCTACCATCTGGTCCATGAAGGGCAGTGGGAAATGGTCCTTGCGCGTGACTGCGTTAAGCTTTCTGTAGTCGATGCACATGCGCGATCCATTTTGCATGCGCTTGGGAACTAGCTCGCTCTGCGCATTCTCCTTTACTGTGATTCCTCCTTTCTTCGGCACAACGTGCACTGGACTTACCCATTTGCTGTCCGAGATGGGGTAAATGACTCCTGCGTCAAGCAGCTTCAGGATCTCCTTCTGCACCACCTCCATCATGTTCGGGTTCAATCTGCGCTGAGGCTCCCTGGATGGTTTGGCACCATCTTCCAATAGAATCCTATGCATGCATACGTCTGGGCTCACTCAGCGCAGGTCAGCAAGTGTCCATCCTATGGCGTGCTGATTCTTACGCAGCACCTGCTGTAATCGCGCCTCCTGCTCCTCTTCCAATCCTTTCTTTATGATTACCGGCAGGGTGTCTTCATTTCCCAAGAATATGTATTTGAGGTGCTCTGGGAATTGCTTCAGCTCGACCTTGGGTGCCTGTTCAATAGAGGGCAAGATCTTATTAGCAGTGCAGACATTAACTATATCGTGTACCTGTCTGGATGCTGGTTCAGCACTGCTCAGCTCATCCTCTTGCGCCTCCAACTCTGCCTGTGCCAGTGTCTCAGGTTCTTCTGCTGCGCTTGCACATTGCGCATCTGTAACCAAGTCATCTATGCTGTCCATTGCGTGCACTGTGGCATCCTCATGAAGGTGCTGCATCCCTTTGAATATGTTAAAATGAATTTCCTCGCCATCGACCTCCATTGAGAGCGTACCCCTCCACACGTCTATCTTTGTGCGCGCTGTCATCAGAAATGGTCTGCCTAGTAGGATCTGCGCACTGCCTTTGCTCGACTCACCCTCCATTTCTAGGACATAGAAATCTGCTGGGAACACCAACTCTCCTACTCGGACAAGGACGTCCTCGATCATGCCCGTCGGTTGCTTGCACGACCGATCTGCTAGCTGAATGGTGAGACCTGCAGGCTTTAGTGGTCCAAGGCGCAATGATGCGTACAGGGAATAGGGAAGCACATTTATAGATGCGCGTAAGTCAATCATGCAATTGCTCACTGTGGTCTTACCTAAAGTGCAGGGGATGGTGAACGTACCTGGATCCCGGCATTTAGGTGGTACCTTATGCTGCACGATTGCTGAGGCCTGCGCATTGAGCATTACCTGTGCGCACTCGCCTTTTGCTCCTCTTATTTGTGCACAGCTCCTTTAAAAACTTGGCGTACCTAGGGATCTGCCGAACTGCTTCAATAAGGGGAATGTTTATTTCCACCTTACTGAATAACTCGTAGAGCTCCTTATCAAGCGCTTCCTTCCTAGCCGATGGTGCCTGTACAGGGAAAGGTGCAGGTATGTTAGTACGATTCATGCCTTTGTCTTTTGATTGCACCATACCTGGCGCCTCGCCCTGCTGGCTTGTGGCTGGCGCTTCTGGTTGCGCATCTGGCTCTGCTGGATCTGGAGCTTGCGCAACTGGTTGCGCGGGCGCCTTTGCGGTCTGCTCTGTTCCTACCGTGCGCCCAGTCCTCAGTGTCACTGCGTTGACTCCTCCCTTGGGATTCTGGATCACTTGCGAAGGCAGGTTGCCATCGCTCTTTTTCAGCTCATACACCGTGGTAGCGATCTGTGATAGCTGCTTTTCAATGGACTCGAACCTCTTGTCATACTTCTCATCATTCTTGCGCACTGTGTCTGCTAGCTGCCCCACGATATCTTCTAAGGATCGCCTCGGTTGCTGGTTGTTTTGTGCTGGTGCGTCAGTGCGGCGATGCGGTGGATTGTAGGGCGCAGCTTGTTGCGTCTGCTGTGGTGCACGCTGATCTGCGGACTGCCTCTCGAAATTGTTTTCCTCCTTCCATCTGAACCCATTTGCGGCTAGTCCGAAATGGGGCTGATTCTACCTCTGTGGCCCTCTATTATCCCATCCTCCTAGAGCATTGACATCTCCTGATTCCTCGAAAAGTGTGGGACGGTGGATGTGCAGAACTCGCACGCCTTTGGCGTAGCTGGTTGCGCCCCCTGCGCATGCGTCAACTTCTGCAGCATGGCCTTCATTTCCTTTATCTCAGCGCTTGTTTCTACCTGATGCACAGAAGAGCACGACTATTTTCAAGTGTTAGCTGATGTCTTACCTGTCCAGCAGAGTCTTCTATCAGCTGCCACGCGTCCTCTGGGTACATGTTGCAAATGTCGCCTCCTGCGCATGCATTTAATAATCTCAGCTCCATGGGCAACAATCCATTCAGGAAATTCTCTATCAGCACATTTTGAGGTAGGCCGTGACTGTAGCAGTTAGCCTCCAGCTTCGTGAAATGCTCATAGTACTCCGATAGCAGTTGGCCCTGCCTAGGTGCGGCCAGCTCCCTCCTGAGTAGCGCGATCTTTGCTGCGGGATAGAACTTGTCCAAGAACTTCTTCTGCTGCTGCTCCCATGTGTGAATTGATCCTGCTGGTAAGCTCATCAGCCAATGCCTGGCCTTGTCACACAATGAAAATGGGAAGGCTTTCATCTTTAGCGCTTCGTCGCTCTCCCCTTGGGCCTTCATGTTCTCGCAAATGACTAGGAACTCTCGCACATGCTTGACTGGGTTCTCGTTGTTCATCCCGTGAAACTTGGGCATGTGATGAATGAGCGAGCTCCTTAGTTCAAAATGACCGTCTGGTGGAAGCACTATGCACCATGGCTGGTTAACCGTGATTGGGGCTGACATCTCGCGCACTGTTCTACGTCGCGCCACCTGTCGCGCTGGTGGCGCATTATACACTTCAGCGGCCATCCTTGCTTCAACCTCGCGCTGCACTTCCTCTCTGAACCGAGCTGCGCGGTTATCTGCTCCTGCATTGTCTGGGGTTCTGTCCCCTAGGTTGTCTCCAACGACACTGTTATCCTCCATAGCCTGTTCTGAATCT
The DNA here is from genome assembly GCA_963678935.1 of Umbilicus rupestris. Taxonomy (NCBI): domain Eukaryota; kingdom Viridiplantae; phylum Streptophyta; class Magnoliopsida; order Saxifragales; family Crassulaceae; genus Umbilicus; species Umbilicus rupestris. The sequence goes on from OY787619.1 coordinate 6,308,695, forward strand.
TAAAGAAAACGAAATTAAAAGACAACTAAGCTGTCGCGTCTGTCAGTGCTCAACTAGAATCTGCGCAGCGCAACTGTTTCAAGGTTGCGCAGGCTGATGTTGATTGCGCGCTGTCAGAAACAACAACGAGAATAAAGCAAACGGAAACAACTAACTATTGTAAAAGAAAACTTAAGCTGGTTAAAGCTTATCTGTGTTGCTCCCCGGCAACGGCGCCAAAATTTGATAGCGCGCGTCGTTGTGCGCGTCAAATTAATCCTTCATTCTCCACTTAGTATAGCGGCTAAGTCAGAGTCGATTCCACAGGGAGCAAGTAGATTAGCTCTAACTAGTAACCTACACTTACGAAAATTGGGGTGTGAGTGATTGGGTTGCGCAAGTGCGCGAATGACAATAGTTAACGCAGGAATTGCACTAGACGTGCGCAGACAGTAGAGATTAAGTACTATGACTATGAAAAGTATCGGCGCAGACAATCCTCTATGAATGTATTCCTTATCATCGACTCTAAACGTCTATAGTTCGGTTTACTAATGTTAGTGTCCGATCAAGGCTTCCTAACATGTGCGCATGTTCCGATCAAAGTTCATGAGCTATTAATTCTTAAGACTAGTCTAAGCAGCTACGAATCCTGTCACAGTAGCAACTGATTATCCTAGCGCGTTACTCCTAGTTGTCACCGTCAAGCTACCAACTAGTTTAACATATAACAAACAAGTAGCAAGAGTAAGATTGCGGTTCAAGGCTTCCCCTACTCATGCGACTAGCTGTCAACAGTGTGCACAGAATTAATACAAGCAAACAAACTATGCATTAAGCACTAGTCTCAAAGGAAATACTCATAGAATCATGCCCAACCGATACAAAGCGTTTAGCTAGACATGCTAGTAGTAAACATCATAGAAATAGTAAATAACAACTAAAGTATCCAAGAAAACAGTAACAAGCAGGTGCGTGCAGGTTGCAGTGTCTCGGCTGGCGCAGTCGGCTAGCGCAGGTCCTCTCAGTAGCTCGTGTGTTTTTCAGTTCTGCCTCTCTCTCGTGTGTTGTGTTCCTCGATGATGATTCATGTTCAAACCCTAGCCTTCCTCTCTTTATATACTGCTCATGAGGCTCAAGGATGGCCTTGGCAACTTCCAAATCTGATGGTGTCAAGATTTGGAAACACCAATATCCTGCGCATGGCGCACTGCACACATTGGTTAGCGCAATCGGTCTGCGCACCGTAGTCGACTCTGCTACTTCCTATCCTGTTTGCGCTGCTAGCTCCGCAGGCTGTTCCTTAAACGCTGCCTGTTAGCGCGTATCCGACTTAGGCCCTCGTTTCGCCCTGAAATACAAATACACCAGAAACCAGTAATCTTGTACACAAAATGATGCAGACAAGCATAGTGTTAGGATCTAAATAGCGCGTATAAATAGGCTCTATCAAGAGCCCTTCTAATTTTGCTTCTCATTCTATTTATACCCTTTGAAAGTTTCAAATTTTGCCCGCAGTGCCCGAATCACTTGATTCGGACAGGGTGTCCGAATCATTTACTCAGTGCTGTTTTGAGCTGGGCGAATCACTTTTTGATTCGGTCAACCCATATTTGATTCGGTCAAGATCCTTATAGAGCTAAAGTGATTCGGGCACCTAGGCGAATCACTTTCTGATTCGGCCGTATCATATACCCAGTGTTGTTTCTGCTTGGCCGAATCACTTTTTGATTCAGTCAACCTCCATGTGATTCGGTCAACCTCTTCAATTTCTCCCCGAGCCAATTTGATTCGTGCAGCTGAGGTGATTCGGCCATGCTGGTGGGCGAATCACTTCTGCAGTCTTGCCCAATTTTGCTGCTTTTGATCTCGATCGACTAGAATTCATCCAGATTTTCTTCGGGCCACTTCGTATCATGTAGTACACATTTTCAACCTGAAACGGACAAAGAAAACATCGAATGACTTTATAAAATAACGGAACAAACAAGAAGTAAGGGGAAAATTATGGACAAATATAAGGTCATTTGTCCGCTTATCAGCATGCCATACATATATCCATGGGGCACCAATGCTTTCAGCTTGCATGGGACCAATCAGGTCCATGTATAGCAGTTCAAGAATTCTGGTTGTACGGATTTGATTAGTTCCAGGGTGAGTAGACATTGTCTGTTTTCCTATCTTGCATTCACCACACATAGCATCAGTCTTTCCTTTCAGTTCAGGAATACCTCTCACTAATCCATGTTTAGATATCTACCTTAAAGCCTTGAGATTAAAGTGATCCAGCCGCTTGTGCCGCAGAATCAGTTCATTCTGTTTAGACAGAAAATAGTGAGTTGTGACAGGCTCTGTGTTAGAATTCAGCAGATAGCAGTTATTGATGAACGATCTCCTCTCAAAACACACTTCCTTTCACTGTTGACGACCTGACTTGAGTCCTTGGTGAATTGAACATTTAGCTTTCCATCACACAGTTGTCTTATGCTTAGTAAATTTTCTTGAAGGCCTTCACACGGAGTACTTTGTTGATTGTAGGCTTCCCTCGAACTGATAATGTGCCTTGCCCAATGACCCTTCGTTTTCCTCCATCACCAAATGTAACAAATCGTACAACCAGGTTCTGTACATCGGTCAGATAGCTTGCTTCTCCGGTCATTTGGGTTGAAAAACCTGAAATTTCAAGTGTCTCTACTTATGCAGATTTGTGAACTAGCAGTTGCTGCAGCACACTCTTGTTCACTTAAATGCAGGCACAGCAAACAATAAATAGGACACAGATTTGTTCACCCAGTTCGGCCAATCTGCCTACGTCTGGGGAGGACTATTCTCCAGTCCTCAATCCACTCAACCAAAGGTTCAAAGCACACTCGGTTACAACGCACGCAACCTATGCTACTTTAACCCCGTGTGGACTACTCAACACAATCAGAACAAGCTCTGATTTGTGTCAGCACACCCTCTACAATATGTCAGTCTAGAATAGCTACAATCCTCTCAAAGAACTCAGCCTATTCTATACTACACTACTCAGCAGGGTTGCTGCAGCAACAGCTGTAACACACAGCTGAAGCACACTGTCCGCGTCGCTCCAAGGCCTTCTGCCGAGCCGATCGAACCACTCCAAGAGCACTGCACACTCTGAGTAACTCCCCCTCACTCAGTGACCACCTGCCACTAGTGAGTTCTTCCGCACGAACCTCGACCGAGCCTTCCACCCGTCAGTTCTCCCGCGGCTGCCTTTGATCAACCAACAAGCTCCACAGCTCTAAATTGGCTTCCAGATCAAAGCTCGAATCAGTCTCTGCAAGACCTGATTCTCTTCTGCAATACGCACCACAGCTCTGCGCTCAACGCTCTGCCCGTGTGTGTTGATCGAAGAACAACTCTCGTAGCACACCCAGAAAAATCCTCACTCTGAATTCTGTGTCTACTCTCGTGTATCACTCAGCTTCGATCACTCTCTTCAGCCCTCAAACCTTCTGCTTAAATACCCTCACCACTTTAAGCAATTTCCAGGTTTAGGCCATAGTCCCACAAGATCAATTATCTCCTAAAATCTAAGAGATTAGATTTGATTAATATCTTCAATGCAAATCTCCTTCTCTGACTAGTAATCCTTGCTGAAATATGCTCAGCAGCATATTAGAAATTCTTCTAAGCACTTTCACAAAGCTGCCAAACCTTCAAAACTCACCCAGCACAAAGCTGTTACTCGGACAGTTGAACTAGCTCTTGAACCAGCACCTGCTGCAGCATCCCCTGCTGCATCTGCTGCTGGCTATTCTGCTTGATTGCTTGATTGCTTGAGCTGCAGCAGCTCCTTGTTCACATATGTTGGTTTTGTCAAAACTGCCACACTTGCATTATCACAACCACTTGTCCTTCTCATGGTGAGTAAATGAGTTGTACGCGACGTAGCAATGGTGGTTGTAGTTTTTTTAGACGGGCACGGATCTCCGTAAGCGATATTTTACCAGAAACTTGGAGCACTTCCTCTGGATATGACATTGACTATTGCAAAAATGGCAGATACGCTTATCCATTGTTCAATGTATGTTAGCCCTGTGACTGGGATAAACATTGTTAGCACAGTTAAAATTTTTTGCTCGAACAAACACTATCTTACCGTAAGTCTTTGGATACTCGTAGCCCAAACCAGGACTCCCATGATTTGTACGCTAAGCACCCAAGATAGAATCAAGTTTCTTTGTTCCATTATTCATCATACATGAAATTTGCAGCACCTCTGAGTTGCAGATGGTGAACAAGCAGTTGCTACAGCACATTCTTGAACACCCAAATCTGATGCAGCAAGGAATAAAGGTTTGTTCAGCCAGTTCGGCCAATCTGCCTACGTCTGGGAAGGGATGAATCCCAACCCTTAATCCACTAGTTTCTCAGGTCCACAGTACAACACGGTTCGACTCAACGCAACCTATGCTACTTGACATAAACTAGTCACACAATCAGAACAGGCTCGGACTTGTGTATAGCACACCTACAGACTTGAAATAATTCAGAATAGCAACAACTCAGTCCCACGGACTCAGCCTATTTTAATTGACTCAATGTCACTTGCAGGTTGTTGTAGCACACAATTGGTGCCTAAACTGTCCGCGTCGCTCCAAGCCTTCTGCTGAGCCGATCGAACCTCTCCACGAGCACTGCACGCTCTGGAGCACTCTCCCTCACTCAGTGACCAACTGTCACTAGTAAGTTTAGCCGGCCAGTCACTTGACTGAGTTCTTCCACTTGTCAATACCTCCGCGGCCTCCCTTGATCAACCAACAAGCAACTGCTACTCTGAATTGGCTTCCTGATCAAGTTATGATCAGACTCTGCAAGTCCTAATCACACTCTGCTTCAATCACCTCAGCTCTGCGCTCACGCTCTGCTCTCGGTGATGATTGATAGAGCCTACTTATACACATTATTTAGATTCTAACCCTATTCTTGTTTGCATTATTTTGTGTAGAGGATTACTGGTTTCCAGTGTTTTTGTATTTCAGGGCAAAACGAGGGCCTAAGTCGGATACGCGCTAACAGGCAGCGTTTAGGACGCGCATCACACAGCCTGCGGAGCTAGCGGCGCAAACATAAGAATTGGCAGAGTCGACCACGGTGCGCTAACCGATCGCGCTAAGCAGTATGCGTGCGCCATGCGCAGATAGTAGTATTTCCAAATCTTGACACCACCAGATTTGGAAGTTGCCAAGGTTGGGCCTCTTGAGCAGTATATAAAGAAGACGAAGTCTAGGGTTTGAGATCATCACAAGAGAGACCAGAGCTTCAGAGACACAAGATATCAGCGAGAGAGCGGCAGAACTGGAAAACACACGAGCTTGCTGAGAGGACCTACGCTAGCCGACTGCGCCAGCCAAGAACTGCAACCTGCACGCACTGTTTGCTATTGTTTTCTTGGACACTTTAGACATTATTTACTGTTTCTATGATGTTTACTACTAGCATGTCTAGCTAAACGCTTAGTATCGGTTGGGCATGAATCTATGAGTATTTCCTTTGAGACTTGCGCTTAATGCATAGCTTGTTTTCTTATATTAATTTTGTGCACATTGTTGGCAGCTAGTTGCATGAGTAGGGGAAGCCTTGAACCGCAATCTTACTCTTGTTACTTGTTGTTGTATGTTAAACTAGTTGAATAGCCTGACGGTGCCGACTAGGAGTAACGCGCTAGGATAATCAGTTGCTACTGTGATAGGATTCGCAGCTGCTTAGACTAGTCTTAGGAATTAATAGCTCATGAACTTTGATCGGAACATGCGCACATGTTAGGAAGACATTTAGAGTCGATGATAAGGAATACACTCATAGAGGATTGTCTGCGCCGATACTTCTCATAGTCATAGTACTTAGTCTCTACTGCCTGCGCACGTCTAGTGCAATTCCTGCGTTTACTACTGTTTACTCGCGCATCGCGCAACCCCAATCACTCACACCCCCAGTTTTCGTAAGTGCAGGATACTAGTTAAAGCTAATCTACTGCTTCCTTGTGGATTCGACCCCGACTTAACCACTGTACTAAGTGGAAGAGGAAGGAATTAATTTGACGCGCACAACGACGCACTGACAGACGCAACAGCTTAGTTATCTTTTAATTTGGTTTTCTTTGAGATTTAGAACAGGTCATGGAGGATAACAGTGTCGTTGGGGACAACTTAGGGGACAGAACCCCAGAGGAAACAAGAGCACATAACCGCGCAGCCCTGTTCAGAGAGGAAGTGCAGCGCGAGGTTGAAGCAAGGAGGGCCGCTGAAGTGTATCATGCGCCACCCGTGCAACAGGCCACGCGACGCAGAACAGTGCGCGAGATGTCAGCCCCACTCACAGTTAACCAGCCATGGTGCATCGTGCTTCCACCAGACGGTCATTTTGAGCTAAGGAGCTCGCTCATCCATCACATGCCCAAGTTCCACAGGATGAACAACGAAAATCCAGTCAAGCATGTGCGAGAGTTCCTAGTCATTTGCGAGAACATGAAGGCCAAAGGGGAGAGCGATGAAGCGCTGAAGATGAAAGCATTCCCATTTTCACTGTGTGACACGGCCAGGCATTGGCTAATGAACTTACCAGCAGGATCAATTCACACATGGGAGCAGCTGCAGAAGAAGTTCCTGGACAAATTTTATCCCGCAGCAAAGATCGCGCTACTCAGGAGGGAGCTGGCCGCACCTAGGCAGAGCGCAGGAGAGTCGCTGTCAGAGTATTACAAGTGTTTCAGTGAGCTAGAGGCCAACTGCTACAATCACGGCCTGCCCCAGAATGTGCTGATAGAGAATTTCCTGAATGGGCTACTGCCCATGGAGCTGAGATTATTGAACGCATGCGCAGGAGGCGACATTTGCAACATGTACCCAGAAGACGCGTGGCAGCTGATAAAAGACTCTGCTGGACAGGTAAGACATCAACTAACACTTGAAAATAGTCGTGCTCGTTCTGTGCATCAGGTAGAAACAAGCGCTGAGATCAAGGAAATGAAGGCCATGCTGCAAAAGTTGATGAGTGCGCAAAGCGCACAACCAGTTGCGCCAAAGGTATGCAAATTCTGCAATTCCACCGAGCACAAAACCGATGCATGTCCCACGCTGTTTGAGGAATCTGGAGATGTCAATGCTCTTGGAGGATGGGATAAGAGAGGGCCACAGAGACAGAATCAGCCGTGCTTTGACTGGCCGCAAATGGGTTCAGATGGAAGGAGGAAAACAATTTCCAGAGGCAGTCCGCGGATCAGCGTGCGCCACAGCAGACGCAACAAGCTGCACCCTACAATCCACCGCATCGCCGCACTGACACACCAGCACATAACAACCAGCAACCGAGGCGACCTTTGGAAGATATCGTGGGGCAGCTAGCAGACACAGTGCGCAAAAATGACGAGAAGTATGACAAGCGGTTCGAATCCATTGAAAAGCAGCTATCACAGATCGCTACCGCGGTGTATGAGCTAAAGAAGAGCGATGGCAACCTGCCTTCGCAAGTGATTCAGAACCTCAAGGGAGGAGTCAATGCAGTGACCCTGAGGACTGGGCGGACGATAGGAACAGAGCAGACCACGCAGGCGCCCGCGCAACCAATTGCGCAAGTCCCGGATCCAGCAGAGCGGAATGCGCAACCGGAGCAAGACGCACAATCAGAAGTGCCAGCCACAAGCCAGCAGGGCGAAGCGCCAGGTATGACACAATTAAAAGACAAGGGCACGAATCGTACTAACATACCTGCACCTTTCCCTGTGCAGGCACCATCGGCTAGGAAGGAAGTGCTCGACAAGGAGCTCTACGAGTTATTCAGTAAGGTGGAAATAAACATTCCCCTTATTGAAGCAGTTCGGCAAATCCCTAGGTACGCCAAATTTCTAAAGGAGCTGTGCACGAACAAGCGAAGGAAAGGCGAGTGCGCACAGGTAATGCTAAATGCGCAGGCCTCAGCCATCGTGCAACATAAGGTACCACCTAAGTGCCGAGACCCAGGTACATTCACCATCCCTTGCACTTTAGGTAATACCACGGTGAGCAATTGCATGATTGATTTAGGCGCATCCATAAATTTGCTACCCTATTCCCTATATGCGACATTGCGCCTTGGACCACTAAAGCCTGCAGGTCTCACCATTCAGCTAGCATATCGGTCGTGCAAACAACCTGCGGGCATGATAGAGGATGTTCTTGTGCGAGTAGGAGAGCTGGTGTTCCCAGCAGATTTCTATGTGCTAGAAATGGAGGGTGAATCGAGCACCAGCAGTGCACAGATCCTACTAGGCAGACCATTTCTGATGACCGCGCGCACAAAGATAGACGTATGGAGGGGCACGCTCTCCATGGAGGTTGATGGCGAAGAAATCCATTTCAACATATTTAAGGGGATGCAGCACCCTCATGAAGACGCCACAGTGCACGCGATGGACAGCATAGATGACTTGGTCGCAGATGCGCAATGCGCAAGCGCAGAAAACGGACCTGAGACACTGGCACAAGCAGAGTTGGAGGAGCAGGAAGAGGAGCTGAGCAGTGCTGAACCAGAACTCAAACAAGTACACGATATAGTTCATATTTGCACTGCTAATAAAATCTTACCCTCTATTGAACAGGCACCCAAGATCGAGCTGAAGCAACTTCCAGAGCACCTCAAATACATTTTCTTAGGAAATGAAGACACCCTGCCAGTGATTATAAAGAAAGGATTAGAAGAAGAGCAGGAGACGCAATTACGGCAGGTGCTGCGCAGGAACCAGCGCGCTATAGGATGGACACTTGCTGATCTGGGTGGAGTGAGCCCAGACGTGTGCATGCATAGAATTCTATTGGAAGATGGTGCCAAACCATCCAGGGAGGCTCAGCGCAGATTAAACCCGAATATGATGGAGGTAGTGCAGAAGGAGATCCTAAAGTTGCTTGACGCAGGAGTCATTTACCCCATTTCGGACAGCAAATGGGTAAGTCCAGTGCACGTTGTGCCAAAGAAGGGAGGAATCACAGTGGAAGAGAATGCGCAGGGCGAGCTAGTTCCCAAGCGCATTCAGACTGGATGGCACATGTGCATCGACTATAGGAAGCTTAACGCAGTCACACGAAGGACCATTTCCCGCTACCCTTCATGGACCAAATGCTGGACAGATTAGCAGGGAAGCCCTACTTTTGCTTCTTGGACGGATATTCAGGGTACAATCAGATACCCATAGCTGCGGAAGATCAGGAGAAGACCACATTTACCTGCCCGTTCGGTACGTTTGCGTTTCGGCGCATGTCATTTGGGCTGTGTAACGCGCCAGGTACGTTCCAACGTCTAGTCATGAGCATTTTTTCTGATATGATTGGTATATGCATAGAAGTGTTCATGGATGATTTTACTGTGTATGGAGGTACCTTTGATGCATGCTTAACTCATCTTGATAAGGTCTTAGCGCGCTGCATTTCTAAGAACCTAGTGCTCAATTATGAAAAATGTCATTTCATGGTATCGCATGGTGTAGTACTAGGACATATCGTCTCAGAGGAGGGGATCAAGGTAGATAAAGCTAAAATTGATCTTATTTCCAATCTACGTTATGCCACTAGCGTGCGCAATGTGAAATCATTCCTTGGGCATGCCGGGTTTTACAGGCGCTTCATAAAAGATTTCTCTAAGATTTGTATACCCCTGTCTAACCTCTTGCAAAAGGATGTGTGTTTCGAATTTACTGATTAGTGCAGGGCCGCATTTGACAAGGTAAAGGAGGCGCTGACCAGTGCGCCAGTGATGCGCGCACCAGACTGGAACCTGCCATTTGAACTGATGTGCGACGCAAGCGATTATGCAGTAGGTGCAATCCTGGGGCAGCGAGTGGACAAGAAGCTGCACACCATTTATTATGCATTGTGCACACTGGACGCTGCGCAGAGGAACTACACCACTACGGAGAAGGAGCTTCTGGCAATTGTGTTTGCGCTGGAGAAGTTCCGTGCATATGTTCTAGGCGCTAGGGTCATCATATACACAGACCACGCAGCCATCCGCTCCCTAATGTCCAAGAAGGAAACTAAGCCGCGCCTAATGCGCTGGGTGCTCCTACTTCAGGAATTTGACTTGGAGATCAAAGATAAAAAGGGCACGGAGAACACAGTCGCAGACCATCTGAGCAGGATCGTGAAAGAGGAGGAGCCAGGGCAGATCACGGAGACATTTCCTGACGAGCATCTGATGGCGCTGACAGGTAAGGTACCATGGTATGCGCACATTGCGAATTACCTGGTCACAGGTACGTTTCCTCCGCATTTTAATAAAACCCAGTGCAGGTGATTGAAACATGAGTCCAAGCATTACCTTTGGGATGATCCATATATGCTCAGAATAGGGCCTGATCAGATTTTAAGGCGCTGCGTGCCTAACCATGAATTTAACTCAGTTTTGATGTTTTGTCATGCGCACGCATGCGGAGGACACTTCGGTCCAAAGCGCACCAGCCGAAAGATCCTGGACTATGGATTTTATTGGCCGAACCTGTTTAGAGACGCATATGAATACTGCAAGAACTGTGACAGATGCCAGCGCACAGGGAACATATCAACGCGCAACGAGATGCCGCAGACACCGATTCTAGTGGATGAAGTGTTTGATATATGGGGAATTGACTTCATGGGGCCATTCCCCCATCTGCCGGCTATGAATATATATTGGTCACGGTGGACTATGTCTCCAAATGGGTCGAGGCTAAGGCCACAAGAAAGGATGATGGTAAGACAGTCGCTGATTTTTTGAGAACTAACATCTTTTGCAGGTACGGGGTACCTAAGGCGATCATTAGCGACCAAGGGACGCACTTTTGCAATAGGATTGTGGCGCAAGTTTTCAAGCATTATGGAGTGCGCCACAAGACGTCCACTGCTTATCATCCTCAGACGAATGGACAGGCCGAGGTTTCCAACAAAGAGATCAAGCGCATCCTGGAGAAGACTGTGAGACCATCGCGCAAAGATTGGAGCCAGCGTCTTGACGACGCACTGTGGGCATACCGCACTGCGCATAAGACGCCCATTGGGACTTCACCGTTTCGTTTGGTCTATGGAAAGGCGTGCCATCTGCCAGTAGAATTGGAGCACAAAGCATACTGGGCACTGCGCATATGCAACCTCAACTTGGATGAGGCTGGCAGGGAGCGCGCGTTTGAGCTGAGCGAATTAGAAGAGCTGCGCCTGGATGCGTATGAGGGACTGCGCGATTACAAAGCACGCACCAAGGCATTTCACGACAAGAATATTCTTAGACGCGCTTTTGAGCCAGGAGATCAGGTACTGTTGTTCTCCACACGCCTAAAGCTCATGCCTGGGAAGCTGCGCAGCAAATGGACTGGACCGTACACAGTCACCAAGATTTTCCCCTACGGAACAATCGAGTTAGAAAACGGGCACCGGCATCGTTTTCAGGTGAATGGGCATAGAGTCAAGAAATACTTAGGAGAACCTTGGGATGGTACAGCGCGCGACATTGAGTTGGCAGAGCCAGAGATAGCAGATGCGCTAGCTACTGCACCAGAGTCGCCACCAGATGCACCAAAGGGAGAACTGGAAACTATTGCTCATATTTCTTCTCCCCCTTCATCTACCCTCGTTACTACAGACTTCTCGCATATTATTATCCATGCTGACTCCCCTTTTGATCCTTTGCGCAGGACCACGGAATACGCCACACACGCACAAGCGTGGGATCACTCAGGTGCAAGAGTGGGGGAGGTCGCTGGCACACATTTGGGCACGTAACGAGGTACAGTCGAGCCAACGACGTTAAACAAAGGCACTTGTCGGGAGGTAACCCGACACGTTTTACTTTTGCATGTCTTTCTTTTAGTTTTCCTAGTGTCTTTTAGCTAGTTTAGGACTTGTAGTTTTTTTTTGTCGAGCAGCAGTGCGCAGGACAGTTGCGCCAGTCAGAGGGTATATAAGGGCCAGGACTTAGAAAATTTCAGCACTTTTTCACACTCAACCGTTGCAAGCAGCCCCCGCCTCAGCATCCGCCCACTGTCCGGCGCTCAACCCAGCTTCAGTTTAGAGAGATTTGAGGAGCACACAGCCGCACTCTCCCCAGGTAACCTTTCCCCCAGATTTGAGCACATTCCAGTAGGGTTTGTGCGGTAGAGGAGTGCTCTAGGGTTTTGAAATCGCACCAGGCTAGAGTGCACCGATTGGAGTGTTGGTTAGAAGGTTTTGTAGGCGGGGAGTAGGCGCCCAGTTGGTGAAAGTTTCAGGGCATTCGGAGGAGTTTGGATTATTTTGGAGTGTTTGTGGAGTGTTGACCGGAGTTGACCAGAGAGACCCAGCCACAATGCAGCCTGCCGAGGACCAAGCGACCCCCGCTCACTTCTCCAGCAAGTACGCGGCCTTCCTGAGGCTTGAGATGTACGGGACTCCGTACATCAGCAGGGAGTTCCTGCGGGAGGTCGGGATGCAGGACTTCATTTTGGAAAGGCTCGCGCTGGCGGGCTGGGAGGCGCTGTTGGAGATCAACAGCGCAGCAGACAGGGAGGACACCTGCGAGTTCCTGGCGTCGTTAGAACCAGGTGAGATAGAGATAAGGTACCGGCACCGAGGGGTGTGGTACATTGCCTCGGCTAAGAGGCTGAAGCGCACACTAAGGTGCGCTAAGGTGCGAGAAGCTGACATGGACGCGCACACGAATCAGGAGGCGTGGCGCGAGATGGCGACTGGCCAGTGTTTGCCGCGGGGCGCAACAGGGGACGAGAGCTGCGTGACCCGTGGATGTTCTACTTGTGGCGCCTGGTCGCCTATGCGATTATTGGGCGTTTTAATGGTGCGCCGAAGATCAGCTTGCTGGATATGGAGATTTTGAAGGGGTTTTATTATGGGAAGAGGGTGCTTTTTGTTCTGAACATGGTACACCACTGGAGCCGAGTCAGCAACAAGGGGCCACTAACTTGCGGAGGGATAATTACGCACCTGCTGCGTGCGTTGCATGGAGAGCCTGAGGTGCCCGAGCACACAATGGTGCCGGCTTTTCCCCTGGACCGCGCCCACATGCTGCAGATAAGGGCGGTAGCCATGAGGGAGGATGGCACATTGGAGTGGTGCTACCGCCTGCAGCCGGCCAGAGTGCAGCGGCCACGAGCGGAGAGCAGCGCACAAGCAGCAGAGGCTGCGCAGGAGATGGAGGAGGACGAGGCCCCAGAGCCAGTTCTGCCTCTAGTCAGGCGCGCAAGGACCCGCGCGTAGACTGGAGCGCACCGCAGGGGGAGCCAGTTACCATTTCCATCGACGATTCTCCCCCGCTTGCACAAAGAAAGCGCCCGAGGACCGAGGCTGAGGAGGCGCCTGAGGAAGCATCAGCAGAGCAGCGCATGATGTTCAACGTCATGCGCGTGCTCGAGTATTTAGCGCCCACCATCATCAGGGTGGAGATTTGGAGACGCGATTCCCCCTCTCCTCAGCCTGCACCGGCCACCTCCAGGTTCCCCCAGCGAGCCGCGCCAGCCAGCCAGCCCTCTTACTCAGCCCCTAGTGCATCCAGCAGAGCCCTCTCTAACCCCAGAACCAGAACCAGCCCCAGCACCAGAGCCAGCACCAGCAGCCCCAGAAACAGAACCCACCCCCGACCCAGAACCAGTACCAGCACCTGCACCATCCCCTGCCCAGCAGTCTATTCCGAGGTCCCCTGTAGCCGAACCCATCATTAGCACCAGCTCAGACTCGCTATGGGACCCCGTCTCAGAGGACGACTTCGTGGCGCAGCCTGCCGCCCTTTCTGTTGTACCGCCTTCCTCCAGCACCGAATATGTGACGGATTCTTCAGAGGAGGAGGCGCATGATTCAGCGGCTGCGTCCAGCTCGGAGGACATCTAGAGCTGCGGGGGGGGGGGGGGGGGGGCGCATTATTCCTTTCGGGTGGTGTTTATTTTTCTTTTATATGCTGATATTATTCGATATTATGTTGCTATATGTGTGCTGAACTCCTGTGCTACATATTTTGTGTCCCTATGCTATATTGCGCTGCTTTGACTATATGTTCTTAATTTTTATGTTCTTTGTTTTGCTTGCATGCATGTGCGCATTCTCCGTGCGCTTGAACTTGAGTCGTGGGGACACGTCTCTGTTTAAGTGTGGGGGGAGCGTTACATTTACATTTCATGTATTTTTGAGCTTTATAGTGTAGCTTAGTTTAATTGAAGGAAACAGTAGCAGTAGTGCGCTTGTGTGCGGGTTGCGCATACTGTCAGCTTGTTTTGCGCTATCCATTTTGCATGCGCTGCTATCAACCATTTTAGTATATTTTTTTCGTTTTTCTGCTCCTGTTAGTTGGGATATACAGGGGATGTGGAGTTGACAGAAACGCTCTAGAGAGGCGGTTAGTCGTTCGCGCTTCGGAGGTGAGGTATATGGTCGAGAGCGCTAGTGGAGGCCTGTGCTTCGCGACCTCCGGAACAAGAGAGCGTGCTCAGTCACGCAGATGCCGAAGGCGAAATACCCAAAGCGTGGCGAGGTGGGAAAACAGACCACCTTTCCTCTGGAAGTCGAGCTAAGGAAGGCGGGCGCGGGAGTAAACGCGTGCGCCGACCTGCGCAGATAGACCACGGAGGGAGAGCGGGGCTGTGTTCCATAGCTGTTATCCGGAGGCCGAGACTGGAACCGTTCTGGGAAATATAGGAACCGTAGACAAAGCTGTACAAAAGAAAGAATACCAGCAGATGATATGCACTATAAAAGAATCAGCATGCGCACAAATACGTACCAGCGTGCGCAAGGTCCAAAGAAAATCATCAAAGGCTTGAGTTCCCAGAAAGTGCGCGGAAAAATCACGCACGGGAAGAAGCTGCGCTGTTAACCATATACCCATCCTCGAAGTGAGAGCTGACAACCTGGAGCCTATGAAGAGCTATCTCCCAGCCATCCGAAATGATCTTCATCCTAGCTGAGAGGTAATGAATTGCGAAATCATTATATATTAGAACTGTTGAAAGCAGATGCGCGCAGGTGTTAGGGCAGCGCAAGGTGTTCAGTAGTGTAGATCGCGCCAGAGTGCAAGACTGTGCGCTAGACTCCAGAGAGGTAATGGTATCCGTGCTTGAGTGCTTGTTCGGGACGAACAAGGGGCAAGTGTGGGGAGTTTGATAGAGCCTACTTATACACATTATTTAGATTCTAACCCTGTGCTTGTTTGCATTATTTTGTGTACAAGATTACTGGTTTCCAGTGTTTTTGTATTTCAGGGCAAAACGAGGGCCTAAGTCGGATACGCGCTAACAGGCAGCGTTTAGGACGCGCATCACACAGCCTGCGGAGCTAGCGGCGCAAACAGAAGAATTAGCAGAGTCGACCACGGTGCGCTAACCGATCGCGCTAAGCAGTATGCGTGCGCCATGCGCAGATAGTGGTATTTCCAAATCTTGACACCACCAGATTTTGAAGTTGCCAAGGTTGGGCCTCTTGAGCAGTATATAAAGAAGAGGAAGTCTAGGGTTTGAGATCATCACAAGAGAGACCAGAGCTTCAGAGACACAAGATATCAGTGAGAGAGCGGCAGAACTGGAAAACACACGAGCTTGCTGAGAGGACCTGCGCTAGCCGACTGCGCCAGCCAAGAACTGCAACCTGCACGCACTGTTTGCTATTGTTTTCTTGGACACTTTAGACATTATTTACTGTTTCTATGATGTTTACTACTAGCATGTCTAGCTAAACGCTTAGTATCGGTTGGGCATGAATCTATAAGTATTTCCTTTGTTGGCAGCTAGTTGCATGAGTAGGGGAAGCCTTGAACCGCAATCTTACTCTTGTTACTTGTTGTTGTATGTTAAACTAGTTGAATAGCCTGACGGTGCCGACTAGGAGTAACGCGCTAGGATAATCAGTTGCTACTGTGACAGGATTCGCAGCTGCTTAGACTAGTCTTAGGAATTAATAGCCCATGAACTTTGATCGGAACATGCGCACATGTTAGGAAGACATTTAGAGTCGATGATAAGGAATACACTCATAGAGGATTGTCTGCGCCGATACTTCTCATAGTCATAGTACTTAGTCTCTACTGCCTGCGCACGTCTAGTGCAATTCCTGCGTTTACTACTGTTTACTCGCGCATCGCGCAACCCCAATAACTCACACCCCCAGTTTTCGTAAGTGCAGGATACTAGTTAAAGCTAATCTACTGCTTCCTTGTGGATTCGACCCCGACTTAACCGCTGTACTAAGTTGAAGAGGAAGGAATTAATTTGACGCGCACAACGACGCGTGCATCAATGATCGATGATCCTCGCACTTGAATTATATCCTCTCGATATTCTATGTATGCTCTCGTGTTTGCTCTCTTCACTTCGATACCTTCGACGCTCTGAGCAGCCTCCGTTAAATAGGAACACCAAGTTTCACCATTCACAATTTTAGCAATTTCCTCCAAACAACAATATCTCCTAATTTGTAGGAGATTAGATTTGATTTGCAAATCTAATCTTCTACAAACAATTCTTCTCCACCATCTGGGAATCTCTACTGGAATATTCTCTCTGAGAATTTAGGAACTCCCTTGATGCTCATAGATGCATTGCTAAGCTCCTTCTGCGAAGATCTGGGCTGCTGCTGACGAACAGATGCTACAGCTACCTGAACTAGCTCCTGCTATAGCAGCACCTTGTTTAGCCGCTTGCTCATTTGTGCTGGTTTTGTCAAAGTCTGCCATACTGCATCATCAATCTCCCCCTTGGCATTTTGACAAAACCCTTGGCCACAGATGTAGTCTTCCATGAAAAACAACAATAAAACTACTTAATAACAGTTTCAAAGTAAACGTAAGATGTGGCCACACTCGGCCTCAGCTAAGCCACGCAGGGCAAAAAAAACATCTAAGAGTTCAGTTCATCTGGCCTTCATTTACCCTCCCCCTTTTTGACACAAATGCTCACGTCCCTAAGGCAGGCCCTTGCTCTTCTAGATATTCCAAGTCCTTGAGCAGGCTTCTGATTTTAGCACGTCTGGCATCCCTTCGTTTGGCTTCAGTGTCCAGCATGTACAGCTCTGTCTTCAGGTGGTTCACGATCCTTGCATGGAGAGCTACTTGAATTGTAGGGGTAGGGGGAACAGCTTCCTCATTAGAGGGTGAATCAGAAGGGGCAACCAGAAGAGGGTCTTCTTGGGCAATGTCAACTGCGTGCTTCCCTTTGAATAGTTTGTGATCTACTGTAAAAACTTGTAGCTCTTGGGACAGTCCTTCAGTAATCTCTCCTAACTTTGGATGCTAAGAGACCATCATTCCATAAATGAGGGATGGCAGCACAATGGGTTTGCTGGAGGAAGCACTGCCAGCATGAGCAGCAAGCTAGGGAAACATCACACTACACAAATTGATTCTTCTCCTTTGCCCAATCGAGTGTAAAAGATTAGCAAAGGATCTGCTAACCTTTCCCCTATGAGAGCTGGGGATCAAGTTCCTAATGCCTAAGTTGTACAACAGGGCATTTTTGGAGGTGAGTTTCGCAGCATTGAGATTTGGTCCACCCCAAGACATGCACACTCCTCCCGTGAGAACCTTGGCCAACACCTCTTGCTTGACATTTGTAGGTTCTCTGGCATCATTGTCTATTTTAAAAAATTCATCTATCTTCTCAGGGGTGATTACTATCTTCATGCCCCGCACCCAACTCTTCCCAAAATCATTCTTCTTCCTCACCAAATTTTTCTTCCATGTTGACTATGAATTCCCTAACTAGTGATATATTAAATATGTAAGGGTAAGTCAGGGACTTGAGTAGGTTTACCTCAGTTAGGAGCTGGATGATAGCTGCAGATTTGTATTTGTCCAGGTCCAGTCTCTTCTCTGTAACAATGTGCTTCCTCTCTACATAGCTCCATGATTGAGAGGCATGCCTGTTTCTGAACCATACTCCCCCTATAGTGACTGCAACAGTGTCAGCCAGAACAGGTCTTCTCTCGGAAGGTTCACCTATAGCATCCTCATCACTGGACTCCTCTTTTTCACTGCTGGTATCAGGGATGACGATTGGAGCTTATCCTTTGTCAGACGATGGAGGAGGATGTCCTGTAGCAGTTTCTTGTTCGGGAATATCTGCGTCAACCTCCTCACCTTCTCCTTCGATGCCAGGGGACGTGATAAGGGTTATGCTTGAGCCTTCTTCGAGCACTGCCTCTTCAGACACCACTGTTGCGCTGGTTATAGGCTCCCCGTCAAGGACCAGTCGCCTCCTTTTCTGAGGAGTTCCTCCTTGTGGAGAAGGAGCATTGTGCGACACGGGGAAAGGTGCGGGCTCCCAAACCACCAAGGTTGTTTAGCAGGCGCTTTCAGTTCTGCCTTGTCATGTTGCTGCTAGGCTCTTCTTCAATCCACGAGAGCAGAAGGAGTTCGAGCAGGGGAGGATTTGATCTGCCTGCGATTTGGGAAACACTTCACCCGAATGTGCCCTACAAATTTGATTTTACCCGCTGTTTTTCTTTCTTTTCCAGAAGCACATGCTCTGTATGTGACTTCTTCTGTCTTTAGCAACCAAATGTTTTGAACAAGCTTCTTCAGGCTCCGGTTGCTATAGCATCACGGGAATGGATCACTTACTTGCTGATGCTACCTCCATTGTCTGGTGATTCCTTACCAGAGTCAGCTGGTTGTTTCTTCATCCATACTTGAGTCGGTCTCTATTTCCACAACTTTTGACAGTCAACTCCCTTGTTTTTCAGTTTGTCACCTTTAGGTCTCCACGCCTGCGTTTCCTGTGACACTCCTTTGCTTGCTCCATTCCAGTGTGCTGGTTTCTCCATTAGTCTGACTCTCCATTGCAGTTCTGGTCGTTGACGAAGATTTCCAGGATAAGCCGAGATGAAGGACATCTGACAGTGGTTGTTGAACTTCGATTTCCTTTTCCTGAAATGGTCTCTACAGATCCTTCTGCTTATCTGAGGGTTCTTTAGGCTAAAATGTTTTCTTTGAGTACGTTTACCTTTTCCAAAGGCCTGTGGATTACTTCTTCTATGAGGACTTGCATTTGATACAAAGAGTAGATACAGCGGTTGCTGAAGCACCTCTTGGTTAAGGTTGACAGTCAATTCTTCCTTCATCAGCTTCTGGCTGAACTTTCACAATCCTCGAAATTCTCTGTTTCAATAGGCTTAACAAAGACTGTTCTATCAGTGATTTCCTCACCTGTATATCCCAGGCCCATTCTTCCTCCTCCAAATCTTTGATAAGAAAGGATTTCATCCAGTATATTATTTTTTGGTTCAGTAGTAAAAGGAGTGCTACCAGTAGTGTTTTTGGTAGCCGACTCTTCTTTCTTTGGTAGGTTTGCAGGTCTACTGAGTGATGACAATTTTTCAAGCACCATCTCCCGTTCTTCTTCCAGTTGATTGACTCTATCCTTTAATTCATGATTTACCTTCAGGGCATCATCACATTGTTGAAGGATGTCTCCCAGACTTTCTAACATGTTGTGTGTGGAGTCATCCTCATCTTCGTTGCTCGACACATCAATCCCATAATTGAACTCATTCTTTGTTGCTTCTTCAGAATCATAAGAGGATACACTGGCTAACACAATAAAGTTTTCTTCATCACTTTCCTCAGAGTCACTCCATTTTGCAGTTAGCGACTTGTTGTCTTTCTTGTCATTACCCTTGACCTGCTTGCTAGAACACTCTGCTTCTCAGTGTCCATATCTGATCGCGCGTCGTTGTACGCGTCAAATTAATCCTTCCTTCTCCACTTAGTACAGCAGCTAAGTCAGGGTCGATCCCACAAGGAGCGTGTAGACTCGTCTTAGCTAGCAACCTACAACTTACGAAATTGGGGGTTGTGAGTGATTGGGTTGCGCAGGTGCGCGAATGAACAGTGGTGAGAGCAGAATTGCACGATACGTACGCAGGTAGTAGATATTAAGTACTATGACTATGAAAAGTATCGGTAAAGACAATTCTCTATGAACGTATCCCTTATCATTGACTCTAAACATCTATAGTACAGTTCTACTTACGTTAGTGTCCGATCAAGGCTTCCTAACGTGCGCGCATGTTCCGATCAAAGTCCATGAGCTATTAATTCTTGAAACTAGTCTAAGCAACTACGAATCCTATCATAGTAGTAGCCGATTATCCTAGTGTGTTACTCCTAGTTGTCACCGTCAAGTTATCAACCAGTGTAACATACAATAACGAGCAGTTAGAATTAGATTGCGGTACAAGGCTTCTCTTATTCGCACAACTAATTATCACCCATGTGCATAGAATTAATATAAGTAGACGAACTAAGCATTAAACACAAGTCTCAAAGGAAATACTTCATAAAATCATGCCCAACCGATACAAGGTGTTTAGCTAGACATGCTAGAAGCAAACATCATAGAAATAATAAATAAAACTAAAGCAGCCAAGGAAAAGTAGCAGGTCGGCGCAATTGCAGGTTGCTGTTTTCGGCTGGCGCAGGTGGTTCGCAGAATCTTGGCGGCAGAATTCCTGGAGCTCGTGTGTTTTTGCTGCTATGTGTCTCTCTCTCTATATGTCCATATATCCCAAACCCTAGCTTCCCTCCTCTTTATATACTGGTCTTGAAGCCCAAGGAATGCTTAGATTTGGCCCGAGAGAATCTTAGCTACTTCCCAAATCTAGGAGATTTTGTAGGGATAATGATAATCAAAATTTAGAAACTCTACTATCCTGCGCATGGCTCGCTGCGCACGTTGATTGCGCTACTCGCTTCGCGCAGTCGGTTTGAGCACTGCAGTCCGAATCAGCTATCTCTTATCTCCCTTTGCGTTTCTAGCTCAGCAGGTCGTGCATTGCGCCCTTTAAAAGCGTCCGTTAGCACACATCTGACTTATGCTCCTGTTTCATCCTGAAATACAAAAATACCGAATACCAGTAATCTTGTACGCAAAATAATGCAAACAAGCACAGTGTTAAGATCTAAATAGCGCATATAACTAGGCTCTATCAAATCCCCCACACTTGCCCTTGTTCGTCCCGAACAAGTACTGAAGCACAGATACAATTACCTCTCTAAAGTCTAGCGCACAGCCTTACACTCATGCGCGATCTGCACATCGGTTCACCCTGCATTGCTCTATCACCTTCGCGCACATACCCTCAACAATTTTAATATAATAACTTCGAAATTTGTTACCTCTCAGCCAGGATGCAATTTAATTTGGATGATTGGGAGGTAGCTCTCCATAGGCTCCTGGTTGTCGGTCTCTACTCCGATTTCTGGTACATGGTTAATCGCGCAAGCTTCTTCAGGTGCGTGATTCATTCGCGCGCTTCTTGGGAACTCAAGCCTTTCATTCTTGACGGTTTTTTACTTTTGGACTTGCGCATGTGCTAATATGGAGTTGTGTGCGCACGCTGGTTTCTTTCCTTTTATACAGCTTTGTCCACTTTTCTTATAGTCCCAGAACGGTTCCAGTCTCGGCCTTCGGATAGCAGCTATGGAACAACGCCCCGCTCTCCCTCCTTGGTCTACTTGCGCAGGTCAGCGCACGCGTTTGCACCCGCGCCCACCTTCCTACACTCGACTTCCGAGGAAAGGTGGTCTATTTTCCCACCTCGCCACGCTTTGGGTATTCGCCTTTGGCATCTGCGTGGCTGTGCGCGCTCTATTGCTCCGAAGGTTGCGAAGCACCGGCCTCCACTAGCGCTTTTAGCCATGTACCTTAATCTCGAAGTAAAAACGACTAACCGCCTCTCTAGAGCTTTTTCTGTCAACTCCACATCCCCTGTATATTCCAACTAAAAAGACAAAAATCGAAAAAATTATACTAAAATGGTTAATAGCAGCGCATGTAGGATGAATAAGATAAAACAAGTCGAAAGGTGTGCGCAATCCGCACACAAGCGCACAACCGCTACTATTTCCTTTAACTACATTAACTAAGCTAAACTACAATGCTTAAATATGAAATGAAAATGTAATGCCCCCCCCCCCCCCCCCACACTTAAAAAAAGACGTGTCCCCATGACTCATGCTCAAGCGCAACGGAGAGCGCACTCATGCATGCTACTAGGACAACTAAACTAGCTAAAAATTCAAATCCAAAAAATAAAAACGTGTAAAAAATTAAAACGTGTCGGGTTACCTCCCGACAAGTGCCTTTGTTTAACGTCGTTGGCTCGACAGTACCTCGTTACTTGCTCAAGTTTGCGCATGTGACCACCCACACTTGCTCCTGCGCGTCCTTGCACATCCGCGCGTGCTATGTCTTCCTTAGTCCTGCGCAAAGGAACAGATAGGTGGTTAGCGTGGCCAAAATCATGTGACACATCATAAGTAATGAGGTTAATGAGTGAGGAGAAGATAAATAAGCAGTAGCTCCCAGTTCTCCCTCCGGTGCATCAGGTTGTATCTCTGGCGCAGCAGCCTGCGCCTCCCCTATTTCTGGTTCCGCCAAATCAACTTCACGCGTGGCCTCATCCCAAGGTTCTCCCAAGTATTTCTTTACTCTTTGCCCATTAACCTGAAAACGATGCTTGCGCTCGTTCTCTAACTCGATTGTTCCATATGAGAAAACCTTTGTGACTGTGTATGGTCCCGTCCACTTGCTGCGCAGCTTTCCGGGCATCAGCTTTAAGCGCGAGGAGAACAAAAGCACCCGGTCTCCTGGTTCGAAGGTGCGTCTGAGGATGTACTTATCGTGAAATGCTTTCGTGCGCGCTTTGTAGTCGCGCAGCCCTCATATGCATCCAAGCGCAGCTCCTCTAGCTCGCTCAATTCAAATGTGCGCTCCTTACCAGCCTCGTCGAGGTTCAGATTGCAAGTGCGCAATGCCCAGTATGCTTTGTGTTCCAACTCAACCGGTAGGTGGCACACCTTTCCATACACCAATCGAAATCGTGAAGTCCCAATCGGTGTCTTGTGCGCAGTCCTGTATGCCCAAAGTGCATCATCCAGCCGCTGGCTCCAGTCTTTGCGCGTAGGTCTCACGGTTTTCTCCAGAATGCGCTTAATCTCTCTGTTGGAAACCTCGGCCTGGCCATTCGTTTGAGGATGGAATGTAGTGGACGTCTTGTAGCGCACTCCATAATGCTTTAGTACCTGCGCCACTATTCTGTTGTAGAAGTGCGTCCCCTGGTCGCTGATTATTGCCTTAGGCTCTCTGTACCTGCAGAAAATGTTAGTCCTTAAAAACTCAACAACCGTTTTACCATCATCCTTGCGCGTGGCCTTAGCTTCGACCCACTTTGAGACATAATCCACCGCAACTAGTATGTACTCGTATCCACAAGATGGAGGAAACGGCGCCATGAAGTCAATCCCCCACAAGTCGAACACTTCGTCTACCAGTATTGGCATTTGTGGCATCTCGTTGCGCGCTGATATATTTCCTGTGCGCTGATACCTGTCACAAGCCCTGCAATGGTTATATGAGTCACGAAATAAGTGCGGCCAATAAAAACTGCAATCTAGGATTTTCCTGCTCGTGCGCTTTGGACCAAAGTGTCCTCCGCACGCGTGCGCATGGCAAAACCTCAAAACAGAGCTCATCTCATGATCAGGCACACATCGCCTCAAGATCTGATCAGGGCCTATTTAAGCATGTACGGATCATCCCAAACGTAATATTTAGACTCATGTTTTAACCTCATGCATTGAGCTTTAGTGAACTGAGGGGGAAACGCACCTCTGACCAGGTAATTTGCAATATGCGCATACCATGGTACCTTAGCGTTCAGCGCCATCAGGTGCTCGTCAGGGAATGTCTCCGTGATCTGCCCTGGCTCCTCTTCTTTCACTATCTTGCTTAGGTGATCATCAACAGTGTTTTCCGTTCCCTTCTTATCCTTGATCTCTAAATCGAACTCTTGGAGCAGAAGCAACCAGCGCATCAAGCGCGGCTTAGTCTCTTTCTTGGACATCAGGTAACGGATAGCAGCGTGGTCAGTGTAGACAATGACTCTAGCGCCTAGAACATATGCGCGGAACTTCTCCAGCGCAAATACGATTGCCAAAAGCTCCTTCTCAGTCGTGGTGTAGTTCCTTTGCGCAGTGTCCAGTGTGCGCGACGCATAATATATAGCGTGCGGCTTCTTATCCACGCGCTGACCCAATACTGCGCCTACGGCGTAGTCACTTGCATCACACATCAGCTCAAAGGGTAAGTTCCAGTCTGGTGCGCGCATCACTGGCGCACTGGTCAGCGCATCCTTCAACTTATCAAAAGCATTCCTGCACTCATCAGTGAACTCAAAGCACACA
Source organism: Umbilicus rupestris (assembly GCA_963678935.1). NCBI lineage: Eukaryota > Viridiplantae > Streptophyta > Magnoliopsida > Saxifragales > Crassulaceae > Umbilicus > Umbilicus rupestris. The sequence goes on from OY787619.1 coordinate 6,332,857, forward strand.
TCCTTTTGAAGGAGGTTAGACAATGGAATACATATTTTAGAAAAATCTTTTATAACATGCCTATAGAACCCTGCATGCCCAAGAAATGACTTAACGTCGCGCACATTAGTGGAATAAGGCAAATTTGAGATAAGATCTATTTTTGCTTTATCAACCTTAATTCCTTCATGTGAGATAATATGTCCTAGTACTACTCCATGTGACACCATAAAGTGACATTTTTCATAATTAAGAACTAGGTTCTTGGTAATGCAGCGCGCTAAGACCCTATCAAGATTATCCAAACATGCATCAAAAGTCTCACCATTCACAGTGAAGTCATCCATGAATACCTCCATACATAAACCAATCATATCAGAGAAAATGCTCATGACTAAGCGTTGGAACGTACCTGGCGCATTACACAGCCCAAACGACATTGATAGAGCCTATTTATACACATCATTTAGATCCTAACCCTATGCTTGTTTGCATTATTTTGTGTACAAGATTATTGGTTTCCAGTGTTTTTGTATTTCAGGGCGAAACAAGAGCCTAAGTCGGATACGCGCTAATAGGCAGCGTTTAGGACGTGCATCACACAGCCTGCGGAGCTAGCGGCGCAAACAGAGAGTTGGCAGAGTCGAAAACGGTGCGCTAACCGATTGCGCTAACCAGGAGCAGTGCGCTATGCGCAGATAGTGATGTTTCCAACTCCTGACACCACCAGATTTGGAAGTTGCCAAGGATGGGCCTCATGAGCAGTATATAAAGAGGGGAAGGCTAGGGTTTGAAGAGACACACAAGATATCGAGGAGAGAGAGCCAGGATCAAAAACACACGAGCTTGCTGCGAGGACCTGCGCTAGCCGACTGCGCCAGCCGAGACATTGCAACCTGTACGCACCTGCTAGTTGCTGTTTCTTTGACACTTTAGATATTATTTACTATTTCTATGATGTTTACTACTAGCATGTCTAGCTAAACGCTTAGTATCGGTAAGGCATGAATCTATGAGTATTTCCTTTGAGACTTGCGCTTAATGCATAGCTTGTTTGCTTATATTAATTCTGTGCACACTGTTGACAGCCAGTTGCATGAGTAGGGGAAGCCTTCAACCGCAATCTTACTCTTGTTGCTTGTTTGTTATATGTTAAACTAGTTGAATAGCCTGACGGTGACGACTAGGAGTAACGCACTAGGATAATCAGTTGCTACTGTGACAGGATTCGTAGCTGGTTAGACTAGTCTTAAGAATTAATAGCTCATGAACTTTGATCGGAACATGCGCACATGTTAGGAAGCCTTGACCGGACACTAACATTATGATCCGCGCGTCAAATTAATTCCTTCCTCTTCCACTTAGTACAGCGGTTAAGTCGGGGTCGAATCCACAAGGAAGCAGTAGATTAGCTTTAACTAGTATCCTGCACTTACGAAAACTGGGGGTGTGAGTGATTGGGGTTGCGCGATGCGCGAGTAAACAGTAGTAAACGCTGGAATTGCACTAGACGTGCGCAGGTAGTAGAGACTAAGTACTATGACTATGAGAAGTATCGGCGCAGACAATCCTCTATGAGTGTATTCCTTATCATCGACTCTAAATGTCTATAGTTTGGTTTGCTAATGTTAGTGTCCGATCAAGGCTTCCTAACATGTGCGCATGTTCCGATCAAAGTTCATGAGCTATTAATTCTTAAGACTGGTCTAAGCAGCTACGAATCCTGTCACAGTAGCAACTGATTATCCTAGCGCGTTACTCCTAGTCGGCACCGTCAGGCTATTCAACTAGTTTAACATACAACAATAAGTAACAAGAGTAAGATTGCGGTTCAAGGCTTCCCCTACTCATGCAACTAGCTGCCAACAATGTGCACAGAATTAATATAAGCAAACAAGCTATGCATTAAGCGCAAGTCTCAAAGGAAATACTCATAGATTCATGCCCAACCGATACTAAGTGTTTAGCTAGACATGCTAGTAGTAAACATCATAGAAACAGTAAATAATATCTAAAGTATCCAAGAAAACAATAGCAAACAGTACGTGCAGGTTGCAGTCTCGGCTGGCGCAGTCGGCTAGCGCAGGTCCTCTCAGCAAGCTCGTGTGTTTTTGATCCTGTCGCTCTCTCTCTGATATCTTGCGTCTCTGATGCTCTGGTCTCTCTCTAAACCTTAATCCTTCCTCTCTTTATATACTACTCAAGAGGCCCAACCTTGGCAACTTCCAAATCTAGTGGTGTCAAGATTTGGAAATACCACTATCTGCGCATGGCGCACGGCACACTGACTAGCGCAATCGGTTAGCGCAACGTGGTCGACTCTGCCGATTCTTCTGTTTGCGCCGCTAGCTCCGCAGGCTGTGTGATGCGCGTCCTAAACGCTGCCTGTTAGCGCGTATCCGACTTAGGCCCTTGTTTTGCCCTGAAATATAAAAAACACTGGAAACCAGTAATCTTGTACATAAAATAATGCAAACAAGCATAGGGTTAGGATCTAAATAATGTGTATAAATAGGCTCTATCAAACCCCCCACACTTGCCCCTTGTTCGTCCCGAACAACCACTCAAGCACGGATACCATTACCTCTCTAGAGTCTAGCGCACAGTCTTGCACTCTGGCGCGATCTGCACTACTGATCACCTTGCGCTGCTCTACCACCTGCGCGCAACTGCCTTCAACAGTTCTAATATAATAATTCCGCAATTCATTACCTCTCAGCTGGGATGAAGATCATTTCGGATGGCTGGGAGATAGCTCTCCATAGGGTCCGGGTCGTCAGCTCTCACTCCGAAGATGGGTATATGGTTAACAGCGCAAGCTTCTTCCGGTGCATGATTCTTCCGCGCACTTTCTGGGAACTCAAGCCTTTGATGATTTTCTTTGTGGGCTTTGCGCACGCTGGTACGTATTTGTTCGCATGCTGATTCTTTTGTAGCGCATATCATCTGCTGGTATTTTTTTCCTTTTGTACAGCTTTGTCTACGGTTCCTATGTTTCCCAGAACTGTTCCAGTCTCGGCCTCCGGATAACAGCTATGGAACAACGCTCCGCTCTCCCTCCGTGGTCTATCTGCGCAGGTCGGCGCACGCGTTTACACCCGCGCCTGCATTCCTTAGCTCGACTACCAGAGGGAAGGTGGTCTGTTTTCCAACTTCGCCACGCTTGGGTACTTGGCCTTTGGCATCTATGTGACTGAGCGCGCTCTCTTGTTCCGAAGGTCGCGAAGCACAGGCCTCCACTAGCGCTCTCGACCATATACCTTACCTCCGAAGCGCGAACGACTAACCGCCTCTCTAGAGCGTTTCTGTCAACTCCACATCCCCTGTATATCCCAACTAACAGGAGCAGAAAAAATGAAAAAATATACTAAAACAGTTGATAGCTGCGCATGCAATATGGATAGCGCAAAACAAGCTGAATAGTGTGCGCAACCCGCACACAAGCGCACTACTGCTATTGTTTTCTTCAACTAACTAAGCTACACTACCAAGCTAAAAAAAACATGAAAAGTAAAGGTAAAGGTAGCGCTCCCCCCCACACTTAAACAGAGACGTGTCCCCACGACTCAAGCTCAAGCGCACGGAGAACGCGCACACTGAAGTGCGCACGGACCTGCGCACTGCTGCTCGACTAAAAAAACTACAAGTCCTAAACTAGCTAAAAGACACTAGAAACACTAAAAGAAAAAACATGTAAAAATAAAACGAGTCGGGTTACCTCCCGACAAGTGCCTTTGTTTAACGTCGTTGGCTCGACTGTACCTCGTTACTGGGGTCAAAGTATACCAGCAGCCTCCCCCACACTTGCTCCTGAGGGACCCCGCGCTTGTGCATGTGTTGTGTTCTTCTGGGTTCTGCGCAAAGGGTTGGACGGGTGGTCAGCATGGTTAATAGTATGTGATAAATTACAAGCAACGAGGGTAGGTAAAGAGGGAGAAGAAATATGAGCAATAGTCCCCTGTTCTCCCTCTGGCGCGTCTGGTGATGACTCTGGAGCAGCAACCTGTGCATCTGCTATCTCAGGTTCTGCCAATTCAATTTGTGCCATCCCAAGGTTCTCCTAGATACCGTTTGACTCTCTGCCCATTGACCTGAAAACGATGCCGGTGCTCGTTTTCTAACTCGATTGTTCCGTAGGGGAAAACCTTGGTGACTGTGTTCGGTCCTGTCCATTTGCTGCGCAGCTTTCCAGGCATGAGCTTCAGGCGTGATGAGAACAATAATACCTGGTCTCCTGGCTCAAAGGTGCGTCTGAGGATATGCTTGTCATGAAATGCCTTTGTGCGCGCCTTGTAATCGCGCAGTCCCTCATAGGCATCCAGGCGCAGCTCTTCTAATTCGCTTAGCTCAAATGCGCGCTCCTTTCCGGCCTCGTCAAGGTTCAGGTTGCAAATGCGTAATTCCCAATATGCTTTGTGCTCTAACTCCACTGGCAGGTGGCATGCTTTTCCGTAAACCAACCGGAACGGTGAAGTCCCAATTGGCGTCTTATGCGCAGTGCGGTATGCCCACAGCGCGTCGTCAAGGCGCTGGCTCCAATCTTTGCGCGATGGTCACACAGTCTTCTCCAGGATGCGCTTGATCTCTTTGTTGGAAACCTCGGCCTGTCCATTCGTCTGAGGATGATAGGCAGTGGACGTCTTGTGGCGCACTCCATAATGCTTGAAAACTTGTGCCACAATCCTGTTGCAAAAGTGCGTCCCCTGGTCTCTAATTATTGCCTTAGGCACTCCGTACCTGCAAAATATGTTAGTTCTCAAAAAATTAGCGACTGTCTTACCATCATCCCTTCTTGTGGCCTTAGCCTCGACCCATTTGGAGACATAGTCCACCGCGACCAATATATATTCGTAGCCGGCAGATGGGGGAAACGGCCCCATGAAGTCAATTCCCCATATATCAAACACTTCATCCACTAGAATCAGCGTCTGCGGCATTTCGTTGCGCGTTGATATGCTCCCTGTGCGCTGGCACTTGTCACAGTTCTTGCAGTAGTCATATGCGTCTTTAAACAGGTGCGACCAATAAAATCCGCAGTCCAGGATCTTTCTGCTGGTGCGCTTTGGACCGAAGTGTCATCCACATGCGTGCGCATGACAAAACATCAAAACAGAGTTAATTTCATGATCAGGCACGCAGCGCCTTAAAATATGATCAGGCCCTATTCTGAGCATATATGGATCATCCCAAAGGTAATGCTTGGACTCATGTTTCAATCTCATGCACTAGGTTTTATTGAAATGAGGAGGAAACGTACCTGTGACTAGGTAATTTGCAATGTGCGCATACTGATAGAGGCTATTTGTACGCATTATTTAGATCATAACCCTATGCTTGTTTGCAATATTTTATGAGCAAGATTACTCGTTTCTAGTGTTTTTGTATTACAGGGCAAAACGAGTCCTTGAGTCGGATACGCGCTAACAGGCAGCGTCCTAGGAGTGAGAGATCCGCCTGCGGAGATAGCAGCACAAGCAGAAGAGAAGTTGGTGAGAGTCGGTAGCGGTGCGCTAGCCGAATGCCATGCGCCAGGCGCAAAATCCAGTGACCAGATTTGGAAGTTGCCAAAGGTGAACTTCCTGGGCAATATATAAACGAAGGAAGTCTAGGGTTTCAGAAAAAGAGGGATATCACAGCCGTCATTGGACAACGCACATCAGAGAGAGCGGCAACACTGGAAAACACACGGACTTGTTGAGAGGATTTGCGCCAGCCGACTGCGCCAGCCGAGAAGACAATCTGCACGCACTGTTGCTACTGTGTTTCTCAGACATATTAGACCTTATTTACTATTCTATGATGTTTATTACTAGCATGTCTAGCTAAACTCTTAGTGTTGGTCGGGCATGAATCTATGAAGTATTACCTTTGAGACTTGAGCTTAATGCATAGTTTACATACTTGTATTAATCCTGAGCGTACGGAGACAGCTAGTTGCATGAGTAGGGGAAGCCTTGAACCGCAATCTTACTTATGTTGCTTGCTTGTCATATGTTAAACTAGTTGATAGCTTTACGGTGACAACTAGGAGTAACGAGCTAGGGTAAGCAGTTGCTACTGTGACAGGATTCGCAGCTGTTTTAGTCTATGTTCTAAGGATTGATAGCACATGAACATTGAACGGAACATGCGCACGTGTTAGGAAGCCTTGACCGGACACTAACCCAAGAAAACCACAAACCATAGACATTTAGAGTCGATGATAAGGACTGCGTTCATAGAGGATTGTCTGCCCAATACTTCTCATAGTCATAGTATCTAATCTCTACTGCTTGCGCACGTCTAGTGCAATTTCCTGCGTTACGCTAGCTACTGTTCATTTGCGCATCGCGCACCCCAATCTCACATAACCCCCATTTTTAGTGTAGACGACAGGATTGAAGACTGAACTACTTGCTCCCTGTGGAGATCGACCCTTACTTAACCGCTGTACTGGTGGAAGAGGAAGGATTATATTTGATGCGCACAACGATGCGCGATCAAATTTTGGCGCCGTTGCCGGGGAGCAACACAGCTAAGTCTTTAGTCTGAGTTTTTTTTTCCTTCTTTATAGTAATTCTTTCAGTTTGTTTTGTTTTCGTTGTTGTTTCTGACAGCGCGCATTCACATCAGCCTGCGCAACCTTGAAACAGTTGCGCTGCGCAGATTCTAGTTGCGCACTGACAGCCGCAACAACATTAGTTATCTTTTAATTTCATTTTTCTTGAGATTCGGAACAGGTTATGGAGGATAACAGTGTCGTAGGAGACAACTTGGGGGACAGAACCCCAGAGGAAGCAAGGGCACATAACCGCGCAGCCCTGTTCAGAGAGGAAGTGCAGCGCGAGGTTGAAGCAAGGAGGGCCGCTGAAGTGTATCATGCGCCACCCGTGCAACAAGCCGCGCGACGCAGAACAGTGCGCGAGATGTCGGCCCCTATCACTGTTAACCAGCCATGGTGCATCGTGCTTCCACCAGGCGGTCATTTTGAGCTAAGGAGCTCGCTCATCCATCACATGCCCAAGTTCCACGGGATGAACAATGAAAATCCAGTCAAGCATGTGCGAGAGTTCCTAGTCATCTGCGAGAACATGAAGACCGAAGGGGAGAGTGATGAGGCACTGAAAATGAAGGCATTCCCATTTTCATTATGTGATACAGCTAAACACTGGCTAATGAATTTACCTGCAGGATCTATTCACACATGGGAGCAGCTGCAGAAGAAATTCCTAGATAAATTCTATCCAGCAGCAAAGATTGCGCTGCTCAGAAGGGAACTGGCCGCGCCAAGGCAGAGCGCAGGGGAGTCTCTGTCAGAATACTATGAACGTTTCAGGGAGCTAGAAGCCAACTGCTACAATCACGGGCTTCCCCAGAATGTGCTGATAGAGAACTTTCTAAATGGACTGCTGCCCATGGAGCTGCGACTACTGAATGCATGCGCAGGAGGGGACATTTGCAACATGTACCCAGAGGATGCGTGGCAGCTGATAGAAGATTCTGCTGGGCAGGTAAGACATCAATTGACGCTTGAAAGTAGCCGTAATCGTTCTGTGCATCAGGTAGAAACAAGCGCTGAGATCAAGGAAATGAAGGCCATGCTACAGAAGCTGATGAGTGCGCAGAGCGCACAACCAGTTGCACCAAAGGTATGTGAATTCTGCAGGTCCACTGAGCACAAGACAGACGAATGCCCAACACTTTTTGAAGAGACTGGAGATGTCAATGCTCTTGGAGGATGGGACAACAGAGGACCGCAGAGGCAGAATCAGCCGCGCTTTGGGCTTGCCGCAAATGGATTCAGATGGAAGGAGGAGAACAATTTCCAGAGGCAGCCCACAGATCAGCGCGCACCATAGCAGACGCCACAAGCTGCGCCCTACAATCCGCCGCACCGCCGAAATGACGCATTAGCGCAGAACAACCAACAGCCGCGGCGTTCCTTGGAAGACATCATGGGGCAGCTAGCAGATACAGTGCGCAAAAATGACGAGAAATATGACAAAAGGTTCGAGTCCATAGAAAAGCAGCTATCACAAATAGCAACCACGGTGTATGAGCTGAAAAAGAGCGATGGCAACCTGCCTTCGCAAGTGATTCAGAACCTTAAAGGAGGAGTCAATGCAGTGACACTGAGGACTGGGCGCACAGTAGGAACAGAGCAGACCGCACAGGCGCCCGCGCAACCAGTTGCGCAAATCCCGGATCCAGCAGATCAGAATGCGCAACCAGAGCAAGATGCGCAACCGGAAGCGCCAGCCACAGACCAGCAGGGCAAAGCGCAAGGTATGTCTCACTCGAAAAACAAGGACAAAAATTGTACTAACATACCTGCTCCGTTCCCTGTGCAGGCACCACTGGCGAGAAAAGAAGCGCTGGACAAGGAATTATATGAGCTATTCAGCAAGGTGGAAATCAACATACCTCTCATAGAAGCTATTCGACAGATCCCCAGGTATGCGAAGTTTTTAAAAGAGCTGTGCACAAACAAGCGAAGGAAAGGTGAATGCGCACAGGTAATGCTAAATGCGCAGGCCTCAGCGATCGTGCAACAAAAGGTACCACCCAAGTGCCGAGATCCAGGTACATTTACTATCCCATGCACGCTAGGTAAGACCACAGTGAGTAATTGCATGATCGATTTAGGCGCATCCATCAATTTGCTACCTTATTCTCTATATACGACATTGCACCTTGGACCACTTAAGCCTGCAGGTCTCACCATTCAGCTAGCAGACAGATCGTGCAAACAACCTGCAGGCATGATAGAAGATGTCCTAGTTCGCGTAGGAGAGCTGGTCTTCCCAGCAGATTTTTATGTGCTCGAAATGGAGGGTGAATCAAGCGCCAGCAGTGCGCAAATCCTCCTAGGCAGACCATTTCTGATGACCGCGCGCACGAAGATAGACGTATGGAGGGGCACGCTCTCCATGGAGGTAGATGGCGAAGAAATCCATTTCAACATATTCAAGGGGATGCAGCACCCACATGAGGACGCTACCGTGCACACGATGGACAGCATTGACGATTTAGTCACAGAAGCGCAGTGTGCGAGCGCAACCATAGGACCAGAGCTACTGACACAGGCAGAGCTGGAGGAGCAAGAGGAGGAGCTAAGCAGTGCTGAACAAGCACCCACACAGGTACTTGATATAGTTCATATTTGCACCGCTAACAAAATCTTGCCCTCTATTGAACAGGCACCCAAGATCGAACTGAAGCAACTCCCAGAGCACCTCAAGTACATTTTCTTGGGAGATGAGGACACCCTGCCAGTGATCATCAAGAAGGGATTAGAAGAAGAGCAGGAGGCGCGCTTACAACAGGTACTGCGCAGGAACCAGCGCGCTATAGGATGGACTCTTGCTGATCTGCGCGGAGTGAGCCCAGACGTGTGCATGCACAGAATTCTGTTGGAAGATGGTGCCAAACCATCCAGGGAGGCTCAGCGCAGGTTGAATCCAAACATGATGGAGGTAGTGCAAAAGGAAGTCCTGAAATTGCTTAGCGCAGGGGTCATCTACCCAATTTCGGACAGCAAATGGGTCAGCCCGGTGCATGTTGTGCCAAAGAAAGGAGGAATCACAGTGGAAGAGAATGCGCAGGGCGAACTAGTTCCCAAGCGCATTCAAACTGGCTGGCGCATGTGCATCGACTACAGGAAGCTGAACGCTGTCACACGCAAGGACCACTTCCCGTTACCCTTTATGGACCAGATGCTGGATCGCTTAGCAGGTAAGCCTTATTTTTGTTTTCTGGACGGATATTCAGGGTACAACCAGATACCCATAGCTGCGGAGGATCAAGAGAAGACCACATTCACATGCCCGTTCGGTACGTTTGCGTTTCGGCGCATGTCTTTTGGGCTGTGCAACGCGCCAGGTACATTCCAACACTTAGTCATGAGCATTTTTTCTGATATGATTGGTATATGCATAGAAGTGTTCATGGATGATTTCACTGTATATGGGAGTACCTTTGATGCATGTTTAACTCATCTAGATAAAGTTTTAGCGCGCTGCATCTCTAAGAATTTAGTGCTCAATTACGAAAAATGTCATTTCATGGTCACGCACGGAGTAGTACTAGGACATATCATTTCAGAGGAGGGTATTAAGGTAGACAAGGCTAAAATAGACCTCATTTCTAATCTGCCTTATGCCACCAACGTGCGCGACGTGAAATCATTCTTAGGGCATGCTGGGTTTTACAGGCGTTTTATTAAGGATTTCTCTAAAATTTGTGTACCCCTGTCTAACCTGTTGCAAAAAGATGTGTGTTTCGATTTTACTGATGAGTGCAGGGCGGCGTTCGATAAGCTGAAGGAAGCGCTGACCAGTGCGCCAGTGATGCGCGCACCAGACTGGAACCTGCCATTTGAGCTGATGTGTGACGCAAGTGATTACGCAGTGGGTGCAGTCTTGGGGCAGCGCGTGGACAAGAAGCCGCACGCCATTTACTATGCATCGCGCACGCTGGACTCTGCGCAGAGGAACTACTCCACCACGGAAAAGGAGCTTCTGGCAATTGTATTTGCGCTGGAGAAGTTCCGAGCTTATGTCCTAGGCGCAAGAGTCATCATCTACACTGACCACGCAGCTATCCGCTACCTCATGTCCAAGAAGGAGACCAAGCCGCGCCTGATGCGCTGGGTGCTCCTGCTTCAGGAATTCGACTTGGAGATCAAAGATAAGAAGGGCACGGAAAATACAGTCGCTGATCACCTGAGCAGGATCGTCAAGGAGGAGGAGCCAGGGCAGATCAAGGAGACATTCCCTGACGAGCACCTGATGGCGCTGACAGGTAAGGTACCATGGTATGCGCATATCGCAAATTACCTGGTCACAGGTGCGTTTCCTCCGCATTTCAATAAAACTCAGTGCATGCGATTGAAACATGAGTCCAAGCATTACCTTTGGGAAGATCCTTACATGCTTAGAATAGGTCCAGATCAGATATTAAGGCGTTGCGTTCCTGACCATGAGATTAACTCTGTTTTGATGTTTTGTCATGCGCACGCATGTGGAGGGCACTTTGGTCCCAAGCGCACGAGCAGGAAAATCTTGGACTGCGGATTCTACTGGCCGCACCTATTCAGAGACGCATATGACCATTGCAGAAATTGCGACAGGTGCCAGCGCACAGGAGGAATATCCGCGCGCAACGAGATGCCGCAGACCCCGATTCTGGTGGATGAAGTGTTCGATGTTTGGGGAATCGACTTCATGGGTCCATTTCCCCCATCTGCCGGCTACGAGTACATACTGGTGGCCATGGATTACGTATCCAAATGGGTCGAAGCTAAGGCCACGCGCAAGGATGATGGTAAGACTGTCGCTGACTTTCTCCGAACTAACATATTTTGCAGGTATGGAGTACCTAAGGCAGTCATCAGCGACCAGGGGACGCACTTCTGCAACAGGATTGTGGCGCAAGTTTTCAAGCACTATGGGGTGCGCCACAAGACGTCCACCGCTTACCATCCACAAACGAATGGGCAGGCCGAAGTGTCTAACAGAGAAATCAAGCGCATCTTGGAAAAGACTGTGAGGCCATCGCGCAAAGATTGGAGCCAGCGCTTGGATGATGCGCTATGGGCATACCGCACTGCGCATAAGACGCCCATTGGGACTTCACCATTTCGGCTGGTCTATGGGAAGGCATGCCACCTGCCAGTAGAGCTCGAGCACAAGGCATATTGGGCCTTGCGTATTTGCAACCTGAACTTGGATGAGGCAGGAAAAGAAGGCGCATTTGAGCTGAGCGAACTAGAAGAGCTGCGCCTGGACGCCTATGAGGGACTGCGCGATTACAAGGAGCGCACCAAAGCGTATCATGACAAGCATATCCTCCGGCGCACATTTGAACCAGGAGACCAGGTATTGTTATTTTCATCACGCCTGTAGCTCATGCCTGGAAAGTTGCGCAGCAAGTGGACGGGACCATACACCATCACCAAGGTTTTCCCCTACGGAACAATCGAGTTAGAAGACGGGCACCGGTATCGTTTTCAGGTTAATGGGCAGAGAGTCAAACGGTACTTAGGAGAACCTTGGGATAACACAGCACGCGACATTGAGCTGGCAGAACCAGAGATAATCGATGCGCCAGCTGACGCGCCAGAAGCACCACCAGATGCACCAGAGGGAGAACCGAAGATCATAGCTCACATTTCTTCTCCCTCTGCATCTACCCTCGTTACGCATAATTTATCACATACTGACCTTCCGTTTTACCCTTTGCGCAGGACCAATGAGATCGCGACACACACGCTGGCGCAGGAACACTCAGGAGCAAGAGTGGGGGAGGTTGCAGACACACGTTTTGGCACGTAACGAGGTACAGTCGAGCCAACGACGTTAAACAAAGGCACTTTTCGGGAGGTAACCCGACACGTTTTATTTCCGCCTATTTTATTTTTCTGTTTGTTTTGTGTTTTTTGAGTTTTTTAGCTTGTTTAGGACTTGGTAGTTTTTTGAGTCACACAGTAGTGCGCGGGACCGTGCGCCCCCGTGCGCTTGCGCTTGAGTCGTGGGGACACGTCTCTGTTCAAGTGTGGGGGGGGCGTTACACTTACATTTCACGTTTTTGAGCATTTTTAGTAGACCTTAGTTTAAACTGAAGAGAATAGTAGCAGCAGTGCGCTAGAGTGCAGGATGCGCATGCGCTCCAGCTTGTTTTGCGCTATCCATACTGCGTGCGCTGCTATCTACTGTTTTAGTATAATTTTTTCGTTTTTTGCTCCTGTTAGTTGGGATATGCAGGGGATGTGGAGTTGACAGAAATGCTCCAGAGAGGCGGTTAGTCGCTTTTGCTTCGAAGGCAAGGTATATGGTCGAGAGCGTTAGTGGAGGCCGGTGCCTCGCAGCCTTCGGGACAAAAGAGCGCGCTCAGTCACGCAGATGCCAAAGGCGAAACACCCAATGCGTGGCGAGGTGGGAAAACAGACCACCTTCTCTCTGGAAATCGAGCTAAGGAAGGCAGGCGTGGATGTAAACGCGTGCGCTGACCGGCGCAGACAGACCAAAGGAGAGAGAGCGGGGCGAGTTCCATAGCTGCTATCCGAAGGCTGAGACTGGAACTGCTCTGGGAATGTATGAAATTAAAGATGAAGCTGCACAAAAGAAAAAATACCAGCAGATGATACACGCTACAAAAGAATCAGCATGCGCACAAACATCAAAATGCGCAAAGACCATAAGGAAATCATCAGAGAGCTCAGGTTCCCAGGAAGTGCGCGGGCAAATCACGCACTGGAAGAAGCTGCGTTATCCACCATATACCTATCTTCGGAGTAGGAGCTGGCAGCCAGGAGCCTAAGAAGAGCTATCTCCCAGCCATCCAAAAATCTTCATCCCGGCTGAGAGGTAATGAATTTCGAAATTATTATATTAGAACTGTTGAAAGTAGTTGTGCGCAGGTGATAGAGCAGTGCGAGTTGAGCAAATTGCGCTTTCGCATCAGAGTGCAAGACTGTGCGCTAGACTCCAGAAGAGGTAATTGTATCCGCGCTTCAGTGCTTGTTCGGGACGAACAAGGGGCAAGTGTGGGGGGTTTGATAGAGGCTATTTGTACGCATTATTTAGATCATAACCCTATGCTTGTTTGCAATATTTTATGAGCAGGATTACTCGTTTCTAGTGTTTTTGTATTACAGGGCAAAATGAGTCCTTGAGTCGGATACGCGCTAACAGGCAGCGTCCTAGGAGTGAGAGATCCGCCTGCGGAGATAGCAGCACAAGCAGAAGAGAAGTTGGTGAGAGTCGGTAGCGGTGCGCTAGCCGATGCGCTAGCCGAATGCCATGCGCCAGGCGCAAAATCCAGTGACCAGATTTGGAAGTTGCCAAAGGTGAACTTCCTGGGCAATATATAAACGAAGGAAGTCTAGGGTTTCAGAAAAAGAGGGATATCACAGCCGTCATTGGACAACGCACATCAGAGAGAGCGGCAACACTGGAAAACACACGGACTTGTTGAGAGGATTTGTGCCAGCATACTGCGCCAGCCGAGAAGACAATCTGCACGCACTGTTGCTACTGTGTTTCTCAGACATATTAGACCTTATTTACTATTCTATGATGTTTATTACTAGCATGTCTAGCTAAACTCTTAGTGTTGGTCGGGCATGAATCTATGAAGTATTACCTTTGAGACTTGAGCTTAATGCATAGTTTACATACTTGTATTAATCCTGAGCGTACGGAGACAGCTAGTTGCATGAGTAGGGGAAGCCTTGAACCGCAATCTTACTTATGTTGCTTGCTTGTCATATGTTAAACTAGTTGATAGCTTTACGGTGACAACTAGGAGTAACGAGCTAGGGTAAGCAGTTGCTACTGTGACAGGATTCGCAGCTGTTTTAGTCTATGTTCTAAGGATTGATAGCACATGAACTTTGAACGGAACATGCGCACGTGTTAGGAAGCCTTGACCGGACACTAACCCAAGAAAACCACAAACCATAGACATTTAGAGTCGATGATAAGGACTGCGTTCATAGAGGATTGTCTGCCCAATACTTCTCATAGTCATAGTATCTAATCTCTACTGCTTGCGCACGTCTAGTGCAATTTCCTGCGTTACGCTAGCTACTGTTCATTTGCGCATCGCGCACCCCAATCTCACACAACCCCCATTTTTAGTGTAGACGACAGGATTGAAGACTGAACTACTTGCTCCCTGTGGAGATCGACCCTTACTTAACCGCTGTACTGGTGGAAGAGGAAGGATTATATTTGACGCGCACAACGACGCGCGATCACATACCATGGTACCTTACCTATCAGCGCCATCAGATGCTCGTCAGGGAATGTCCCCGTGATATCCCTGGCTCCTCCTCTTTCACGATCCTGCTCAGGTGGTCAGCAACTGAATTCTCCGTGCCCTTCTTATCCTTAATTTCCAAGTCAAATTCCTGAAGTAGGAGCACCCAGCGCATCAGGCGCGGCTTAGTTTCCTTCTTGGACATTAGGTAGCGGATGGCTGCGTGGTCTGTGTATATGATGACCCTAGCGCCTAGAACATATGCACGGAACTTCTCCAGCGCAAACACATTTGCTAGGAGCTCCTTCTCCGTGGTGGTGTAGTTCCTCTGCGCAGCGTCCAGTGTGCGCGATGCATAATAAATGGCGTGCGGCTTCTTGTCCACTCGCTGCCCCAGGACTGCACGTACTGCATAATCGCTTGCGTCGCACATCAGTTCAAATGGCAGGTTCCAATCTGACGCGCGCATTACTGGCGCACTGGTCAGCGCCTCCTTCAGCTTATCAAATGCGGCCCTGCATTCATCAGTAAATTCGAAACACACATCCTTTTACAAGAGGTTAGACAGGGGTATACAAATCTTAGAAAAATCTTTTATGAATCGCCTGTAATACCCGGCATGCCCAAGGAATGATTTCACATCGCGCACGCTAGTGGCATAAGGTAGATTGGACATAAGATCAATTTTAGCTTTATCCACCTTGATACCCTCCTGCGAGATAATATGTCCTAATACTACACCATGCGTTACCATGAAATGACATTTTTCATAATTGAGCACTAGGTTCTTTGAAATGCAGCGCGCTAAGACCTTATCAAGATGTGTTAAGCATGCATCAAAGGTACCTCCATATACAGTAAAATCATCCATGAACACTTCTATGCATATACCAATCATATCAGAAAAAATGCTCATGACAAGGCGTTGGAACGTACCTGGCACGTTACACAGCCCAAATGACATGCGCCGAAACGCAAACGTACCGAATGGGCAGGTAAATGTGGTCTTCTCTTGATCTTCCGCAGCTATGGGTATCTGATTGTACCCTGAGTATCCGTCCAAAATGCAAAAGTAGGGCTTACCTGCCAATCAGTCTAGCATCTGGTCCATAAAGGGTAGCGGGAAATGGTCCTTGCGCGTGACTGCGTTAAGCTTCCTGTAGTCGATGCACATGCGCCATCCAGTTTGTATGCGCTTGGGAACTAGCTCGCCCTGCGCATTTTCTTCTATAGTGATTCCTCCTTTCTTTGGCACAACGTGCACTGGACTGACCCATTTGCTGTCTGAAATGGGGTAAATGACTCCTGCATCAAGCAGCTTAAGGATCTCCTTCTGCACTACCTCCATCATATTCGGGTTTAATCTGCGCTGAGGCTCCCTGGATGGTTTGGCACCATCTTCCAATAAAATTCTATGCATGCATACGTCTGGGCTCACTCCACGCAGATCAGCAAGTGTCCATCCTATAGCGCGCTGGTTCCTGCGCAGCACCTGCTGTAGTTGCGCCTCCTGCTCCTCTTTTAATCCTTTCTTTATGATCACTGGCAGAGTGTCTTCATTGCCCAAAATATGTATTTCAGGTGTTATGGGAGTTGCTTCAGCTCAACCTTGGGTGCCTGTTCAATAGAGGGCAAGATTTTATTAGCAGTGCAAACTTGAACTATGGCTTGTACCTGTCTGAGTTCTGGTTCAGCACTGCTCAGCTCCTCTTCCTGCTCCTCCAACTCTGCTTGTGCCAGTGTCTCAGGTCCATTTTCTGTGCTTGCGCATTGCGCATCTGCGACCAAGTCATCTATGCTGTCCATCGCGTGCACTGTGGAGTCTTCATGAGGGTGCTGCATACCCTTAAATATGTTGAAATGGATTTCTTCGCCATCAACCTCCATGGAGAGCGTGCCCCTCCATACGTCTATCTTTGTGCGCGCGGTCATCAGAAATGGTCTGCCTAGTAGGATCTGCGCACTGCTGGTGCTCGATTCACCCTCCATTTCTAGCACATAGAAATCTGCTGGGAACACCAGCTCTCCTACTCGCACAAGAACATCCTCTATCATGCCCGCAGGTTGTTTGCACGACCGATCTGCTAGCTGAATGGTGAGACCTGCAGGCTTTAGTGGTCCAAAGCGCAATGTCGCATATAGGGAATAGGGTAGCAAATTTATGGATGCGCCTAAATCAATCATGCAATTGCTCACCGTGGTATTACCTAAAGTGTAAGGGATGGTGAATGTACCTGGGTCTCGGCATTAGGTGGTACTTTATGTTGCACGATGGCTGAGGCCTGCGCATTTAGCATTACCTGTGCGCACTCACCTTTCCTTCGCTTGTTTGTGCACAGCTCCTTTAAAAACTTGGCGTACCTAGGGATTTGCCGAACTGCTTCAATAAGGGGAATGTTTATTTCCACCTTACTGAATAACTTGTAGAGCTCCTTGTCGAGTGCTTCCTTCCTAGCCGATGGTGCCTGCACAGGGAAAGGTGCAGGTATGTTAGTACGATTTGTGCCCTTGTCTTTTAATTGTGTCATACCTGGCGCTTCGCCCTACTGGCTTGTGGCTGGCACTTCTGGTTGCGCGTCTTGCTCCGGTTGCGCATTCTGTTCTGCTGGTTCTAGGACTTGCGCAACTGGTGGCGCGGGCGCCTTCGTGGTCTGCTCTGTTCCTATCGTGCGCCCAGTCCTCAATGTCACAGCGTTGACTCCGCCCTTGGGGTTCTGAATTACTTGCGAAGGCAGGTTGCCATCGCTCTTTTTCAGCTCGTACACCGTGGTAGCGATCTGTGATAGCTGCTTTTCAATGGACTCGAACCGCTTGTCATACTTCTCGTCATTTTTGCGCACTGTGTCTGCTAGCTGCCCCATGATATCTTCCAAAGATCGCCTCGGTTGCTGGTTGTTATGCGCTGGTGCGTCAGTGCGGCGATGCGGTGGATTGTAGGGTGCAGCTTGTTGCGTCTGCTATGGCACGCGCTGATCCGCGGACTGCCTCTGGAAATTTTTTTCCTCCTTCCATCTGAACCCATTTGCGGCTAGTCCAAAACGCGGCTGATTCTGTCTCTGTGGCCCTCTGTTATCCCATCCTCCAAGAGCATTGACATCTCCAGATTCCTCAAACAGCGTCGGACATGCAACGGTTTTGTGCTCGGTGGAATTGCAGAATTCGCATACCTTTGGCGCAACTGGTTGTGCGCTTTGCGCACTCATCAACTTTTGCAGCATGGCCTTCATTTCCTTGATCTCAGCGCTTGTTTCTACCTGATGCACAGAACGAGCACGACTATTTTCAAGTGTTAGCTGCTGTCTTACCTGCCCAGCAGAGTCTTCTATCAGCTGCCACGCGTCTTCTGGGTACATGTTGCAAATGTCGCCTCCTGCGCATGCGTTCAATAATCTCAGCTCCATGGGCAGCAGTCCATTTAGGAATTTCTCTATCAGCACATTCTGGGGCAGGCCATGATTGTAGCAGTTGGCCTCTAGCTCCCTGAAATGCTCGTAATACTCTGACAGCGACTCTCCTGCGCTCTGCCTAGGTGCGGCCAGCTCCCTCCTGAATAGCGCGATCTTTGCTGCGGGATAAAATTTGTCCAGGAACTTCTTCTGCAGCTGCTCCCATGTGTGAATTGATCCTGCTGGTAAGTTCATTAGCCAATGCCTGGCCGTGTCACACAGTGAAAATGGGAATGCTTTCATCTTCAGCGCTTCATCGCTCTCCCCTTCGGCCTTCATGTTCTCGCAAATGACTAGGAACTCTCGCACATGCTTGACAGGATTCTCGTTGTTCATCCCGTGGAACTTGGGCATGTGATGAATGAGAGAGCTCCTTAGTTCAAAATGACCGTCTGGTGGAAGCACGATGCACCATGGCTGGTTAACTGTAAGTGGGGCTGACATCTCGCGCATTGTTCTGCGTCGCGCGGACTGTTCCACGGGTGGCGCATTATACACTTCAGCGGCCCTCCTTGCTTCAACCTCGCGCTGCGCGGTTATGTGCTCTCGTTTCCTCTGGGGTTCTGTCCCCTAAGTTGTCCCCAACGACACTGTTATCCTCCATGACCTGTTCTAAATCTCAAAGAAAACGAAATTAAAAGATAACTAAGTTGTTGAGTCTGTCAGTGCGCAACTAGAATCTGCGCAGCGCAACTGTTTCAAGGTTGCGCAGGCCAATGGTGATTGCGCGCTGTCAGAAACAACAACGAAAATAAAGCAAACAGAAATAACTAACTATTAAAAGAAAACCTAAGCTGGTTAAAGCTTATCTGTGTTGCTTCCCCGGCAACGGCGCTAAAATTTGATCCGCGCGTCGTTGTGCGCGTCAAATGAATTCCTTCCTCTTCCACTTAGTACAGCGGTTAAGTCGGGGTCGAATCCACAAGGAAGCAGTAGATTAGCTTTAACTAGTATCCTGCACTTACGAAAACTGGGGGTGTGAGTGATTAGGGTTGCGCGATGCGCGAGTAAACAGTAGTAAACGCAGGAATTGCACTAGACGTGCACAGGCAGTAGAGACTAAGTACTATGACTATGAGAAGTACCGGCGCAGACAATCCTCTATGAGTGTATTCCTTATCATCGACTCTAAATGTCTATAGTTTGGTTTGCTAATGTTAGTGTCCGATCAAGGCTTCCTAACATGTGCGCATGTTCCGATCAAAGTTCATGAGCTATTAATTCTTAAGACTAGTCTCAGCAGCTGCGAATCCTGTCACAGTAGCAACTGATTATCCTAGCGCGTTACTCCTAGTCGGCACCGTCAGGCTATTCAACTAGTTTAACATACAACAACAAGTAACAAGAGTAAGATTGCGGTTCAAGGCTTCCCCTACTCATGCAACTAGTTGCCAACAATGTGCACAGAATTAATATAAGCAAACAAGCTATGCATTAAGCGCAAGTCTCAAAGGAAATACTCATAGATTCATGCCCAACCGATACTAAGTGTTTAGCTAGACATGCTAGTAGTAAACATCATAGAAACAGTAAATAATATCTAAAGTATCCAAGAAAACAATAGCAAACAGTGCGTGCAGGTTGCAGTCTCGGCTGGCGCAGTCGGCTAGCGCAGGTCCTCTCAGCAAGCTCGTGTGTTTTTGATCCTGTCGCTCTCTCTCTGATATCTTGCGTCTCTGATGCTCTGGTCTCTCTCTAAACCCTAATCCTTCCTCTCTTTATATACTGCTCAAGAGGCCCAACCTTGGCAACTTCCAAATCTGGTGGTGTCAAGATTTGGAAATACCACTATCTGCGCATGGCGCACGGCACACTGACTAGCGCAATCGGTTAGCGCACCATGGTCAACTCTGCCAATTCTTCTGTTTGCGCCGCTAGCTCCGCAGGCTGTGTGATGCGCGTCCTAAACGCTGCCTGTTAGCGCGTATCCGACTTAGGCCCTTGTTTTCGTAAGTGCAGGTCACTAGTTAAAGCTAATCTACTTGCTCCCTGTGGATTCAACCCCGACTTAACCGCTGTACTAAGTGGAAGAGGAAGGAATTAATTTGAACGCACACAATGACGCGCACATCAGACATGCGCCGGAACGCAAAGGTACCGAATGGGCAGGTAAAGGTTATCTTCTCCTGATCCTCCGCAGCTATAGGTATCTGATTGTACCCTGAGTAACCGTCCAGGAAGCAAACGTGCGGTTTCCCTGCCAAACGGTCGAGCATCTGGTCCAATGAACGGTAGCGGGAAATGATCCTTGCTCGTGACCGCGTTTAGCTTCTTGTAGTCAATGCACATGCGCCATCCAGTCTGTATGCGCTTGGGAACTAGCTCGCCCTGCACATTTTCCTCTACTGTGATGCCTCCTTTCTTGGGCACAAGGTGCATAGGACTTACCCACTTACTGTCTGAGATCGGGTATATTACTCCTGCGTCAAGCAGCTTCAGGATCTCCTTCTGCACTACCTCCATCATAATCGGATTCAGTCTGCGCTGAGGTTCTGATAGAGCCTAGTTATATGCGCTATTTAGATCTTAACACTGTGCTTGTTTGCATTATTTTGTGTACAAGATTACTGGTTTTTGGTATTTTTGTATTTCAGGATAAAACAGGAGCATAAGTCAGATGTGCGCTAACGGGCGTTTTTAAAGCGCAATGCACGACCTGCGGAGCTAGCAGCGCAAAAGGAGATAGCTGATTCGGACTACAGTGCGCAAACCGACTGCGTGAAGCAAGTAGCGCAATCAGCGTGCGCAGGATAGCAGAGTTTCTTTATATAGATCTCCTAGATTTGGGAAGTAGCTAAGATTCTCTCGGGCCAAATCTAGGCATTCCTTGGGCTTCAAGACCAGTATATAAGAAGAGGGAAGCTAGGGTTTGGAGGAGAGAGAGAGCATATAGAGAGAAGGACACACAGCAGCAAAAACACACGAGCTACTCCAGCCCAGATTCTGAGGGAACCACCTGCGCCAGCCGAGAACAGCAATCTGCACTTGCGCCGATCTGCTACTTTTCTCTTGCTGCCTTAGTTTTAATTATTATTTCTATGATGTTTGTTCCTAGCTAAATACCTTGTATCGGTTGGGCATGATTCTATGAAGTATTTCCTTTGAGACTTGTGCTTAATGCTTAGTTCATCTACTTATATTAATTCTATGCATATGGGTGATAATTAGTTGTGCGAATAAGAGAAGCCTTGAACCGCAATCTTATTCTAACTGCTCGTTATTGTATGTTAAACTAGTTGATAACTTGACGGTGACAACTAGGAGTAGCGCACTAGGATAATCAGCTGCTACTGTGATAGGATTCGTAGCTGCTTAGACTAGTTTCAGGAATTAATAGCTCATGGACTTTGATTGGAACATGCGCGCACGTTAGGAAGCCTTGATCGGACACTAACTTAAGTAGAACTGCACTACAGATGTTTAGAGTCGATGATAAGGGATACATTCATAGAGGATTGTCTGTACCGATGCTTTTCATAGTCATAGTACTTAAAATCTACTGCCTGCGCACGTATTGTGCAATTCTGCTTTCACTACTGTTCATTCGCGCACCTGCGCTAACCCAATCACTCACAACCCCAATTTCGTAAGTTGTAGGTTGCTAGCTAAGACGAGTCTGCACGCTCCTTGTGGGATCGACCCTGACTTAGCCGCTGTACTAAGTGGAGAAGGAAGGACTAATTTGACGCGTACAACGACGCGCGATCAAATTTTGGCGCTGTTGCCGGTGGGCAACACAGATAAGTTTTAACTAGTTCAAGTTTTCATTTACAGTAGTTAGTTATTTCTTTTTATTTTTTGTTTGTGTTTCTGTCAGTACGCAATCAACGTTAGCCTGCGCAACCTTGAAACAGTTGCGCACCGACAGGGGCAACAACCTAGTTGTCTTTTAATTCCGTTTTCTTTAAGTTTGGAACAGGGCATTGAGAATAATAGTGTCATCGGCGATAACTTAGGGGACAGAACCCCAGAGGGACCTTACAATGCAAGGGCAGATAACCACACAGTTCGGTTCAGAGACGAAGTGCAGCGCGAAGTTGAAGCTCGGATGGCCGCTGAAGCAGTGTATAATGCACAACCTGCACAGCAGATCGTGCGACGCTGAACAGTGTGCGAGATGTCAGCTCCAATCACAGTCAACCAACCGTGGTGCATAGTGCTTCCACCCGATGGGCATTTTGAACTACGGAGCTCATTCATTCATCATATGCCTAAGTTTCATGGGATGAACAACGAGAACCCAGTCAAGCATGTGCACGAATTCCTAGTTATCTGCGAGAACATGAAGACGGACGGGGAGAGTGAAAAAGCGCTGAAGCTGAAGGTGTTCCCTTTTTCATTGTGTGATACAGCCAGGCATTGGCTGATGAGCTTACCAGCAGGATCTATTCGCACATGGGAGCAGCTCCAGAAGAAGTTCTTGGATAAGTTTTACCCCGCAGCAAAGATCGCGCTACTCGGGAGGGAATTGGCCGCACCTAGGCAGGGCGTAGGAGAGTCACTATCAGAGTACTATGAGGGTTTGAGGGAGCTGGAAGCCAACTACTATAATCATGGCCTACCCCAAAATGTGCTGATAGAGAATTTCCTGAACGGGCAACATGTACCCGGAGGATGTATGGCAGATGATCGAGGACTCTGCTGAACAGGTGAGGCATCAATTGATGCTCGAGAACAGTCGTGCGTGCGCTGTGCATCAGGTGGATTCCAGTGCTGAAATAAAGGAAATGAAAGCCATGCTACAGAAGCTGATGAGTGCGCAAGGCACGCAACCAGTTGCGCCGAAGGCATGCGAGTTCTGTACGTCCACTGAGCACAAAACCGACGCATGTCCCACACTTTTTGAGGGATCAGGAGATGTAAATGCTCTAGGAGGATGGGACAATAGAGGACCGCAAAGGCCGCCATCGGAATATCGCACACCACAGCAGGCGCAACAAGCATACAACCCACCGCACTGCCGCAATGACGCACCAGCACAGAATAATCAGCAACCACGGCGCTCCTTAGAAGACATAGTGGGTCACTTAGCAGACACTGTGCGCAAGAATGATGAAAAGTATGACAAGAGGTTCGAGTCAATTGAGAAGCAGTTGTCGCAGATTGCTACCACGGTTTATGAGCTGAAAAAGAGCGATGGCAACCCGCCTTCGCAAGTGATTCAAAACCCTAAGGGAGGAGTTAATGCCGTAATGCTGAGGACTGGGCGCACAGTTGGGACAGCTCCGACTGCGAAGGTGCCCGCGCAGCCAGTTGCGCGACCTCCAGAGCCAGAACAGCCGGATGCGCAACCAGCCGCGCCAGCTCCAAACCAACAGGGGGTGGCGCCAGGTATGATACAATCAGGAGAAAAGAGTACCAGTCATACTTTAGCAAGGAAGGAGGCGCTGGACAAGGAGTTATACGAATTATTCAGTAAGATGGAAATAAACACTCCCCTGATTGAGGCAGTTCGGCAGATTCCCAGATATGCCAAGTTCTTGAAGGAGCTGTGCACAAACAAGAGGAGGAAAGGCGAGTGCGCACAAGTAATGCTTAACACACATGCATCAGTAATTGTGCAACAAAAGGTACCACCTAAATGTTGGGATCCAGGTACGTTCACCATACCGTGCACCTTAGGTAAGACCATGGTGAGCAACTGCATGATTGATCTCGGTGCATCTATAAATGTGCTTCCTTACTCCTTGTATGTGTCATTGCACCTTGGTCCACTAAAGCCTGCAAGTCTCACCATCCAATTAGCAGATCGGTCGTGCAAACAACCGACGGGCATAATAGAGGACGTTCTCGTCCGAGTGGGAGAGCTGGTGTTCCCAGCAGATTTCTACATCTTGGAAATGTAGGGTGAGCAGAGCAAGGGGAGCGCGCAAATCCTACTGGGCAGACGATTTCGGATGACAGTGCGCACAAAGATAGACGTGTGGAAAGGCACGCTCTCAATGGAGGTAGATGGCGAGGAGATTCACTTTAACATTTTTAAGGGGATGCAGCATCCTCATGAGGACGCCACAGTGCACGCGTTAGATAGTATGGACGACTTGGTTGCGCATGCACAGTGTGCGTGCGCAACAGGGGAGCCTGCGCCACTGGCACAGACAGAGATGGAGGCACAAGATGATGAGCTGAGCAGCACAGAACCAGTGTCCAGACAGGTATGTGATCTGGTTAATGTTTGCGCTACTAATAAAATCATGCCTTCTATTGAACAGGGACCCAAAGTTGAGCTGAAGCAATTGCACGAGCACTAAAAGTACATCTTCCTCGGCAATGAGAACACCCTGCCTGTCATCATAAAGATAGGATTAGAGGAGGAGCAGGAGGCGAGATTACAGGAGGTGTTGTGCAAGAACCAGCGCGCTATAGGGTGGACATTAGCTGACCTGCGCAGAGTAAGCCCTGATGTGTGTATGCACAGAATTCTGCTGGAAAATGATGCCAAACCATCCAGGGAGCCTCAGCGCAGACTGAATCCGATTATGATGGAGGTAGTGCAGAAGGAGATCCTGAAGCTGCTTGATGCAGGAGTAATATACCCGATCTCAGACAGTAAGTGGGTAAGTCCAGTGCACGTTGTGCCAAAGAAAGGAGGCATCACAGTAGAGGAGAATGCGCAGGGCGAGCTAGTTCCCAAGCGCATACAAACTGGATGGCGCATGTGCATTGACTACAGGAAGCTAAACGCAGTCACACGCAAGGATCATTTCCCACTACCATTCATGGACCAGATGCTCGACCGGTTGGCAGGGAAGCCACACTTTTGCTTCTTGGACGGTTGCTCAGGGTACAATCAGATCCCTATTGCTGCGGAGGATCAGGAGAAGACAAACCTTTACCTGCCCATTCGGTACCTTTGCATTCCGGCGCATGTCGTTTGGGCTGTGTAATGCGCCAGGTACGTTCCAACGCTTAGTCATGAGCATTATCTCTAATATGATTGGTTTATGTATTGGGGTATTCATGGATGACTTCACTATGCATGGTGAGACTTTTGATGCATGTTTGGATAATCTTGATAGGGTCTTAGCGCGCTGTATTACCAAGAACCTAGTTCTCAATTATTAAAAATGCCACTTTATGGTGTCACATGGAGTAGTACTAGGACATATCGTCTCATAGGAAGGAATTAAGGTTGATAAAGTGATAGAGCCTATTTATACGCACTATTTAGATCTTAACACTGTGCTAGTTTGCATTATTTTGTGTACAAGATTATTGGTTTCCGATGTTTTTGTATTCCAGGACAAAACAAGGGCCTAAGTCGGATACACGCTAATAGGCGCGTTTAAGGAGCGCAACACACAGCCTGCGGAGCTAGCAGCGCAAACAGGATAGGAGGTGGCAAATTCAGACTGCTGTGCGCAAACCAACGTGCGCAGTGAGCCATGAGCAGGATAGAGGTATTTCCAAATCTTGAACACCATATCCCTACAAAATCTCCTAGGATTTGGAAGTTCCCAAGATTGTCACGGGCCTCACAAGCAGTATATAAAGAAAGGAAGGCTAGGGTTTGAACAACAACACACGAGAGAGAGCCAGAACTGAAAAACACACGAGCTGCCACCGAGGACTTGCGCCAACCGACTGCGCGAACCGAGACACAGCAACCTGCACGCACCTGCTTGTTACTGTTTCCTTGGACACTTTAGCTTTAGTTTACTATTTCTATGATGTTTACCACTAGCATGTCTAGCTAAACACTTTGTATCGGTTGAGCATGATTCTATGAGTATTTCCTTTGAGACTTGTGCTTAATGCATAGTTTGTTTGCTTGTATTAATTCTGTGCACACGGTTGACAGCTAGTTGTATGAGTAGGGGAAGCCTTGAACTGCAATCTTACTCTTACTACTTGTTGTTATATGTTAAACTAGTTGGTAGCTTGACGGTGACAACTAGGAGTAACGCGCTAGGATAATCAGTTGCTACTGTGACAGGATTCGTAGCTGCTTAGACTAGTTTCAAGAATTAATACCTCATGGACTTTGATCGGAACGTGCGCACATGTTAGGAAGCCTTGATCGGACACTAACTTCAGTGAAATCGAACTATAGACGTTTAGAGTCGATGATAAGGAATACATTCATAGAGGATTGTCTGTACCAATACTCTGCATAGTCATAGTACTTAATCTCTACTGCCTGCGCACGTCTAGCGCAAATCTGCTTTCACTACTGTTCATTCGCGCACCTGCGCAACCCAATCACTCACAACCCCAATTTCGTAAGCTGTAGGTTGCTAGCTAGAACGAATCTGCTTGCTCCTTGATGGATCGACCCTGACTTAGCCACTTTACTAAGTGGAGAACAAAAGATTAACTTGACGCGTACAACGACGCGCGATCAAATTTTGGCGCCGTTGCCGGGGAGCAACACAGATAAGTTTTAACTAGTTTAAGTTTTCTTTTTACAGTAGGTAATTATTTCTGTTTGCCTTATTTTCCTCGTTGTTGTTTCTGACAGCGCGCAATCAACATCAGCCTGCGCAACCTTGAAACAGTTGCGCTGTGCAGATTATAGTTGCGCACTGACTGACGCGACAGCTTAGTTGTCTTTTAATTTCGTTTTCTTTGAGATTTAGAACAGGTCATGGAGGATAACAGTGTCATTTGGGATAACTTAGGGGACAGAACCCCAGAGGGACGTAACATTGCGAGGGGAGATAACCGCGCAGTTCGGTTCAGAGAGGAAGTGCAGGGCGAAGTTGAAGTAAGGATGGCCGCTGAACTGTATAATGCGCCACCCGCGCGACAAGTGCGCAAGATGTCAGCTCCGATCATGGTTAACCAGCCATGGTGCATAGTGCTTCCACCAGACGGTCATTTTGAGCTAAGGAGCTCGCTCATTCATCACCTGCCCAAGTTTCACGGGATGAACAATGAGAACCAAGTCAAGCATGTGCGAGAATTCCTAGTTATCTGCGAGAACATGAAGGCCGAAGGGGAGAGCGACGAAGCACTGAAGATGAAGGCGTGTTCCCTTTTTCATTGTGTGATGCGGCCAGGCATTGGCTGATGAGCTTACCAGCAGGATCTATTCACACATGGGAGCAGCTTTAGAAGAAGTTCTTGGACAAATTCTATCCTGCAGCCAAAATCGCGCTACTCAGGAGGGAGTTGGCCGCACCTAGGCAGGGCGCAGGAGAATCACTATCGGAGTATTATGAGCGTTTCAGGGAGTTGGAGGCTAACTGCTACAATCACGGCCTACCCCAGAATGTACTGATAGAGAATTTCCTGAACGAATTGCTACCAATGGAGCTGAGATTATTGAATGCATGCGCAGGCGGCGACATTTGCAACATGTACCCGGAGGACGCGTGGTAGCTGATAGAAGACTCTGCTGGATAGGTAAGACATCAGCTAACACTTGAGAATAGTCGTGCTCGTTCTGTGCATTAGGTAGAAACAAGCGCTGAGATAAAGGAGATGAAGGCCATGCTGCAGAAGTTGATGAATGCGCAAGGGGCGCAACCAGCTGCGCCAAAGGCATGCGAGTTCTGCACGTCCACCGAGCATAAAACTGATGCGTGTCCCACACTTTTCGAGGAATCAGGAGATGTCAATGCTCTAGGAGGATGGGACAATAGAGGGCCGCAGAGGCAGAATCAGCCGCGTTTTGGACTAGCCGCAAATGGGTTCAGATGGAAGGAGGACAACAATTTCCAGAGGCAGTCCGTGGAGCAGCGCGCACCACAGCAGACTCAACAAGCTGCCCCCTACAATCCACTGCATTGCCCCCTGACGCGCTAGCGCAAAATAACCAGCAGCCGCGGCGATCCTTAGAAGATATCGTGGGCCAGCTAGCAGACACAATGCGCAAGAATGATGAGAAGTATGAAAAGAGGTTCGAGTCCATTGAAAAGCAGCTGTCACAGATAGCTACCACGGTGTATGAGCTGAAAAAAGCGATGGCAACCTGCCTTCACAAGTGATTCGGAATCCCAAGGGAGGAGTCAACGCAGTGACACTGAGGACTGGGCGCACGGTAGGAACAGAGCAGACCGCAGAGGTGCCCGCGCAACCAGTTGCGCAAGCTCCAGAGCCAGCACAGCCGGATGCGCAACCCGCAGCGCAAGCCACAAACCAGCAGGGCAAGGCGACAAGTATGGCGCAATCGAAAGACAAAGGCATAAAGCGTACTAACATACCTGCACCTTTTCCTGTACAGGCACCATTGGCTAGGAAAGAGGCGCTTGATAAGGAGCTCTACGAGTTATTCAGTAAGGTGGAAATAAACATTCCCCTTATTGAAGCAGTTCGGCAGATCCCTAGGTACGCCAAGTTCTTAAAGGAGCTGTGCACAAACAAGAGGAGGAAAGGCGAGTGCGCGCAAGTAATGCTACACGCGCATGCCTCAGCAATCGTGCAACATAAGGTGCCAGCTAAATGCCGGGATCCAGGTACGTTCAACATTCCATGCACTTTAGGTAAGACCACAGTAAGTAACTGCATGATTAACTTAGGCGCATCTATAACTTAGGCGCATGATAGAGCCTAGTTATACACGTTATTTAGATCATAACCCCTTGCTTATTTGCAATATTTTATGGGCAAGATTACTCGTTTCCACTATTTTTGTATATCAGGTCAGAACGAGCCCCTGAGTCGGATACGCGCTAACAGGCAGCGTTCTAGGAGTGAAAGATCAGCCTGTGGAGCTAGCGGCGCAAACAAAAGAAGAGATGGCGAAAGACAGCAGAGGTGCGCTACCCGATTGCGCCGACCAATACTATGCGCCAAGCGCAAAATCCCAGTGACCAGATTTGGAAGCTGCCAAAAGATGAACCTCCTGAGCAGTATAAGAAGAAAGAGATTCTAGGGTTTCAAGGAGTTGGAAAGACTGCTGTTCCAGAGGCACCAGAGGACGCAAGGAGGCACTGTGCAGCAGGACTGGAAAACACACGGACCTGTTGAGAGGATTTGCGCCAGCCGACTGCGCCAGCCGAGAAGACACACTGCACGCTCTGTTTGCTACCGTTCTCTCTGATACATTAGATGTTATCTTACTATTTTATGATGTTTACCACTAGCATGTCTAGCTAAACACTTAGTGTTGGTCGGGCATGAATCTGTGATGTATTCCTTTGAGACTTGAGCTTAATGCATAGTTTATTTACTTGTATTAATTCTGTGCGTATTGAGACAGTTAGTTGCATAAGTAGGGGAAGCCTTGAACCGCAATCTTACTCGTGTTGCTCACTTGTCACATGTTAAACTAGTTGCACGCGTAGGGGAAGCCTTGAACCGCAAACTTACCGTGACAATTAGGAGTGACGAGTTAGGGTAGGCAGATGCTACTGTGACAGGATTCGCAGCTGTTTAACCTAGTTCTAAGGATTAATAGCACATGAACTTTGAACGGAACATGCGCATGTGTTAGGAAGCCTTTACCGGACACTAACCCAAGTAAGACACAAGCTATAGACGTTTAGAGTCGATGATAAGGAATGCATTCATAGAGGATTGTCTGCCCAATACTTCTCATAAATATAGTACTTCATCTCTGCTGCTTGCGCACGTCTAGTGCAATTTCCCGCGTTACGATATTTGCTGTTACTCGCGCATCGCGCAAAACCCCCAATCACTCACGCAACCCCCGTTTTCTTAAGTGTAGGTTACTGGCTAAGACTCACTGCTTGCTCCCTGTGGAGATCGACCCTTACTTAACCGCTGTACTAGTGGGAGAGGAAGGAATTATATTTGACGCGCACAACGACGCGCGATCAAATTTTGGCGCCGTTGCCGGGGACGGACACAGCTAAGTTTTAGCTAGCTTACATTTCTCATTTTAGTAACTAGCTATTTCATTTTGTTTTGTTTTCTCGTTGTTGTTTCTGACAGCGCACAATTACATCAGCCTGCGCAACCTTGAAACAGTTGCGCTGCGCAGATTCTAGTTGCGCACTGACAGACGCAACAACTTCGTTGCCATTTAATTTCGTTTCTTGAGTTTGGATCAGGACATGGAGGATAACAGTGTGGTTGGAGATAACCTGGGAGACAGAACCCCAGAGGAAGCAAGGGCGCATAACCGCGCAGCCCTATTCAGAGAGGAAGTGCAGCGCGAGGTTGAGGCAAGGAGGGCCGCTGAAGTGTATCATGCGCCGCCCGTGCCACAAGTCGCGCGACGCAGAACAGTGCGCGAGATGTCGGCCCCTATCACTGTTAACCAGCCATGGTGCATCGTGCTTCCACCTGGCGGTCACTTCGAGCTAAGGAGCTCACTCATCCATCACATGCCCAAGTTCCACGGAATGAACAATGAAAATCCAGTCAAGCATGTGCGGGAGTTCCTGGTCATTTGCGAAAACATGAAGACCGAAGGGGAAAGCGATGAAGCGCTAAAAATGAAGGCATTTCCATTCTCACTAAATGATACAGCTAGACACTGGCTAATGAATTTACCTGCAGGATCTATTCACACATGGGAGCAGCTGCAGAAGAAATTCTTAGACAAATTTTATCCAGCAGCAAAGATTGCGCTGCTCAGAAGGGAATTGGCCGCGCCAAGGCAAGGCGCAGGGGAGTCTCTGTCAGAATACTACGAGCGTTTCAGGGAGCTAGAAGCCAACTGCTACAATCACGGGCTTCCCCAGAATGTGCTGATAGAGAACTTTCTGAATGGACTGCTGCCCATGGAGCTGCGACTACTAAATGCGTGCGCAGGAGGGGACATTTGCAACATGTACCCGGAGGATGCATGGCAGCTGATAGAAGATTCTGCTGGGCAGGTAAGACATCAATTAACACTTGAAAGTAGTCGTAATCGTTCTGTGCATCAGGTAGAGGCAAGCGCTGAGATCAAAGAAATGAAGGCCATGCTACAGAAGCTGATGAGTGCGCAGAGCGCACAACCAGTTGCGCCAAAGGTATGTGAATTCTGCAGGTCCACTGAGCACAAGACAGACGAGTGCCCAACACTTTTTGAAGAAACTGGAGATGTGAATGCCCTTGGAGGATGGGACAACAGAGGACCGCAGAGGCAGAATCAGCCGCG
This sequence comes from Umbilicus rupestris, assembly GCA_963678935.1. Classification (NCBI taxonomy): domain Eukaryota; kingdom Viridiplantae; phylum Streptophyta; class Magnoliopsida; order Saxifragales; family Crassulaceae; genus Umbilicus; species Umbilicus rupestris. The sequence continues at coordinate 6,364,021 of OY787619.1, forward strand.
CTTTGGGCTTGCTGCAAATGGTTTCAGATGGAGAGAAGAGAACAATTTCCAGAGGCAGCTCATTGATCAGCGCGCACCACAGCAGACGCAACAAGCTGCACCCTACAATCCACCGCATCGCCGCACAGACGCACCAGCGCAGAACCATCAGCAACCAAAGCGATCCTTGGAAGATATCATGGGGCAGTTAGCAGACACAGTGCGCAAGAATGACGAAAAGTATGACAAGAGGTTCGAATCCATAGAAAAGCATCTATCACAAATTGCAACCACGGTGTATGAGCTGAAAAAGAGCGATGGCAACCTGCCTTCGCAAGTGATTCAGAACCCTAAGGGAGGAGTTAATGCAGTAACACTGAGGACTGGGCGCACAGTGGGAACAGAGCAGACCGCGCAGGCGCCCGCGCAACCAGTTGCGCAAGTCCCAGATTCAGCAGCTCAGAGTGCGCAACCAGAGCCAGAGGCGCAATCGGAAGCGCCAACCACGAACCAGCAGGGCAATGCGCCAGGTATGTCTCACTCGAAAAACAAGGACAAAAATTGTACTAACATACCTGCTCCTTTCCCTGTGCAGGCACCACTGGCGAGAAAAGAAGCACTGGACAAGGAACTGTATGAGCTGTTCAGCAAGGTGGAAATCAACATACCTCTCATAGAAGCTATTCGACAGATTCCCAGGTATGCGAAGTTTTTAAAAGAGCTGTGCACGAATAAAAGAAGGACAGGCGAATGCGCACAAGTAATGCTAAATGCGCACGCCTCAGCAATCGTGCAGCAAAAGGTACCACCTAAGTGCCGAGATCCAGGTACATTCACTATCCCTTGCACCTTAGGTAAAACCACGGTGAGCAACTGCATGATCGATTTAGGTGCATCAATCAATTTATTACCATATTCTCTCTATGCGACCTTGCGCCTTGGACCACTAAAACCTGCAGGTCTCACAATTCAGCTAGCAGATAGATCGTGCAAACAACCTGCAGGCATGATAGAAGATGTCCTAGTTCGAGTAGGAGAGCTGGTGTTCCCAGCAGACTTTTATGTGCTCGAAATGGAGGGTGAATCAAGCGCCAGCGGTGCGCAGATCCTCCTAGGCAGACCGTTTCTGATGACTGCGCGCACGAAGATAGACGTGTGGAGGGGCACGCTCTCCATGGAGGTAGATGGCGAAGAAATCCATTTCAACATCTTCGAAGGGATGCAGCACCCACATGAGGACGCTACCGTGCACGCAATGGACAGCTTTGACGATTTAGTCACGGAAGCGCAGTGTGCGAGCGCAACCATAGGACCAGAGCTACTGACACAGGCAGAACTGGAGGAGCAAGAGAAGGAACTAAGCAGTGCTGAACCAGCATCCACAGAGGTACGTGATATAGTTCATATTTGCACCGCTAACAAAATCTTGCCCTCTGTTGAGCAGGCACCCAAGATCGAACTGAAGCAACTCCCGGAGCATCTCAAGTACATTTTCTTGGGAGATGAGGACACCCTGCCAGTGATCATCAAGAGGGGATTGGAAGAAGGGCAGGAGGCGCGCTTACAACAGGTGCTGCGCAGGAACCAGCGCGCCATTGGATGGACTCTTGCTGATCTGCGCGGAGTGAGCCCAGACGTGTGCATGCACCGAATTCTGTTGGAAGATGGCGCCAAACCATCCAGGGAGGCTCAGCGCAGGTTAAACCCAAATATGATGGAGGTCGTGCAAAAGGAAGTTCTGAAGTTGCTTGACGCAGGGGTCATTTACCCAATCTCAGACAGCAGATGGGTCAGCCCGGTGCACGTTGTGCCAAAGAAAGGAGGAATCACGGTGGAGGAGAATGCGCAGGGCGAGCTAGTTCCCAAGCGCATACAGACTGGCTGGCGCATGTGCATCGACTACAGGAAGCTGAACGCTGTAACGCGCAAGGACCACTTCCCGCTACCCTTCATGGACCAAATGCTGGATCGCTTGGCAGGTAAGCCTTACTTTTGTTTTTTGGACGGATATTCAGGTTACAATCAGATACCCATAGCTGCGGAGGATCAAGAGAAGACCACGTTCACATGCCCCTTCGGAACTTTTGCGTTTCGGCGTATGTCTTTTGGGCTGTGCAACGCGCCAGGTACGTTCCAACGCCTCGTCATGAGCATTTTCTCTGATATGATTGGTATATGTATAGAAGTGTTCATGGATGATTTCACTGTATATGGGAGTACCTTTGATGCATGCTTAATACATCTAGATAAAGTCTTAGCGCGCTGCATCTCTAAGAACTTAGTGCTAAACTACGAGAAGTGTCATTTCATGGTAACGCACGGAGTAGTACTAGGTCATATCATTTCAGAGGAGGGTATTAAGGTAGACAAAGCTAAGATAGATATTATTTCTAATCTGCCTTATGCCACCAACGTGCGCGACGTGAAATCGTTCTTAGGGCATGCTGGGTTTTACAGGCGTTTTATTAAGGATTTCTCTAAGATTTGCATACCCCTGTCTAACCTGTTGCAAAAAGACGTGTGCTTCGATTTTACTGATGAGTGCAGGGCGGCGTTCGATAAGCTGAAAGAAGCGCTGACCAGTGCGCCAGTGATGCGCGCACCAGACTGGAACCTACCATTTGAGCTGATGTGTGACGCAAGTGACTACGCAGTGGGAGCAGTCTTGGGGCAGCGCGAGGACAAGAAGCCGCATGCCATCTACTATGCATCGCGCACACTAGACTCCGCGCAGAAGAACTACACCACCACGGAGAAGGAGCTTCTGGCAATTGTATTTGCGCTGGAGAAGTTCCGAGCATACGTTCTAGGCGCCAGAGTCATCATCTACACGGACCACGCAGCTATCCGCTACCTCATATCCAAGAAAGAGACCAAGCCGCGCCTGATGCGCTGGGTACTTTTGCTTCAGGAATTCGATTTGGAGATCAAAGATAAGAAGGGCACGGAAAATACCGTCGCTGATCACCTGAGCAGGATCGTAAAGGATGAGGAGCCGGGGCAGATCAAGGAGACGTTCCCTGACGAGCACCTAATGGCGCTAACAGGTAAGGTACCATGGTATGCGCATATCGCAAATTACCTGGTCACAGGTGCGTTCCCTCCTCATTTCAATAAAACTCAGTGCATGCGATTGAAACATGAGTCCAAGCATTACCTTTGGGATGATCCTTACATGCTTAGAATAGGTCCAGATCGGATATTAAGACGTTGCGTGCCTGACCATGAGATTAACTCTGTATTGATGTTTTGTCATGCGCATGCCTGTGGAGGACATTTCGGTCCCAAGCGCACGAGCAGGAAGATCTTGGACTGTGGATTCTACTGGCCGCACCTATTCAGAGATGCCTATGACCACTGCAGGAAGTGTGACAGGTGCCAGCGCACTGGAGGAATCTCCGCGCGCAACGAGATGCCGCAGACCCCGATTCTGGTGGATGAAGTGTTCGATGTTTGGGGAATCGACTTCATGGGTCCATTTCCCCCATCTGCCGGGTACGAGTACATACTGGTGGCCGTGGATTACGTGTCCAAATGGGTCGAAGCTAAGGCCACGCGCAAGGATGATGGTAAGACTGTCGCTGATTTTCTCAGAACTAACATATTTTGCAGGTACGGAGTGCCTAAGGCAGTTATCAGCGACCAGGGGACGCACTTCTGCAACAGAGTTGTGGCGCAAGTCTTCAAGCACTATGGGGTGCGCCACAAGACGTCCACCGCTTACCATCCGCAGACGAATGGACAGGCCGAAGTTTCTAACAGAGAGATCAAGCGCATCTTGGAAAAGACTGTGAGGCCGTCGCGCAAGGATTGGAGCCAGCGCCTGGATGATGCGCTATGGGCATACCGCACGGCACACAAGACACCCATTGGAACCTCACCATTCCGGCTGGTCTATGGGAAGGCATGCCACCTACCAGTGGAGCTCGAGCACAAGGCATATTGGGCCTTACGTATTTGCAACTTGAACTTGGAGGAGGCAGGCCAAGAACGCGCATTTGAGCTGAGCGAACTAGAAGAGCTGCGCCTGGACGCCTATGAGGGACTGCGCGATTACAAAGCGCGCACCAAGGCGTTTCATGACAAGCACATCCTCCGGCGCACATTTGAACCAGGCGATCAGGTATTATTATTTTCATCACGCCTGAAGCTCATGCCTGGGAAGCTGCGCAGCAAGTGGACGGGACCATACACCGTCACCAAGGTTTTCCCCTACGGCACAATTGAATTAGAAGACGGGCACCAACATCGTTTTCAGGTTAACGGGCAGAGAGTCAAACGGTACTTGGGCGAACCTTGGGATGGCGCAGCACGCAACATTGACTTGGCCGAGCCAGAGATAGTAGACGAGCAAGCTGCTGCGCCAGACGCACCACCAGATGTTTCAGAGGGAGAACTAGCACCCATCGCCTATATCTCCTCTTCCTCTGCATCTGCCCTCCTTACGAATAATGTATCACATGCTGACCTCCCCTTTTATCCTTTGCGCAGGACCACTGAGATCGTAACACGAGCACTGGCGCAGGGACACTCAGGAGCAAGAGTGGGGGAGGGTGCAGACGCACTACTTGGCACGTAACGAGGTACCGTCGAGCCAACGACGTTAAACAAAGGCACTTGTCGGGAGGTAACCCGACACATTTTATTTTGGCCCATTTTATTCTGCTTGTTTTGTTTTTTTTTGAGTGTTTTTAGCTTAGTTTAGGGTTTGGTAGTTTTTAGTCACACAAGTGCGCAGGACCGTGCGCCTCTCAATGCGCAGGTCAGTTGCGCCAGCCATAGGGGGTATATAAGGCCAGACTTAGAAAAATTCCCAGCACTTTTTCACTCGACCGTTACACACAAGCTCCCGCCCTCAGACCTCTGCCGTCGATCAGCGCTCATCCCACCGTCCGTCTAGAGAGATTCAAGGACCACACGACCGCACAGCACCCAGGTAACCCCCGATCCCGCTTTGAGCCGCTTCTGTTAGGGTTTGCGCGGAGAAGACAGTTTTTAGGGTTTTGAAATCGCACCAGGCTAGAGTGCGCGGCTTGGAGTGCTGTTTTGTGCGTTGTGTAGGCGACCAGTAGGCGCTCGTTCGGTGCAAATTTCGGAGGATTCTGAGCAGTTTCGATTTTTAGGGTTTTGGGGAGCATTGACCACGATTGACCGGAGCCAGCGCACGATGAGACCCGCCGCAGACCAGGTAACCCCAGCGGCTTTCGCTAACAAGTACGCCGCATTCATTAGCTTGGACATGTACGGGACACCGTACATCTGTCGAGATTTCCTGCGCGAGGTAGGGTTAGAGGACCTCGTGGCGCAGAGGCTAGCGATTGCCGGCTGGGAGGCGCTAATGGACCTCCGCAGCGCATCAGACCAGGAGGACACGTGTGAGTTCCTGGCATCTATGGAGGCGGGGGACAGGGAGATTAGATATAGACACAGGGGTGTCTGGTTCATAGCCTCGGAAAGGAGGCTGAGGCGCGCATTTGGGTGCGCCAAGGTGCGTGAGGAGGAGTTAGACACGCACCCTAACCAGGAGGCTTGGAGGGACATGGCAACAGGGCCAGCGTTCGCCGCGGGGCGCAGCAGGGGCCGAGAGCTGCGCGACCCGTGGCTGTTCTACTTATGGCGCATCGTGGCCTACGCAATCATTGGCCGTTTCAATGGCGCACCAAAGATCAGCCTCCTGGATATGGAGATTTTGACGGGGCTTTATTATGAGCGGAAGGTGCTGTTCATCCTGAACATGGTGCACCATTGGAGCCGAGTCAGCATGAGAGGGCCGCTGACGTGTGGAGGGCTTATCACGCACTTGCTGCGGAGCTTACATGGAGAGCCCGAGGTGCCCGAGCACACCTTGGTGCAGCCTATACCTCTGGACCGCGCTCACATGCTGCAAATCAGGGCGGTAGCCGTTCGGGACGATGGCACACTAGAGTGGTGCTACCATCTGCAGCCAGCCAGACCACCGCGGGCCAGAGTAGAGAGCAGTGCGCGGGCCAGGGCGGAGAGCAGTGCGCAGGGCGCAGCTGCAGGCGCAGCAGCAGCTGCAGCAGCCGCAGCAGCAGACGATGAGATGGAGGAGGCCCTAGAACCAGAGGTGCCTCTAGTCAGGCGCCCAAGGACTCGGGCGCAGACTGGAGCACAACAGAGGGCCCGTGCACCACAAGGGGAGCCAGTAACCATTTCCATAGAGGACTCTCCCCCGCGTGCACCTGCCAAGCGCCCAAGGACTGAGACTGAGGCGGCGCCTGAGGAGGCCACTGCCGAGCAGCGCATGTTGTTCAACGTCATGCGCGTGCTCGAATACTTAGCGCCAGCGGGGGCGGATTTAAGTATGAGTCCACCATCCGGGTGGAAATTTGGAGACGCAATTCCCCCTCTCCTCAGCCTGCACCATCCACCTCCTACCCGTACCCCAGAAACTTCAGCAGCTCCAGCTCCAGCACCAGCTCCAACCCCAGCCCCAGCAGAGCCTACACCCGCACCAGCAGCCCCAGTAGCAGAGCCCACCCCTGTCCCAGACCCAGTACCACCACCAGCCGTTTCCCCTGCCCGGCCTTCTGTTCCGGAGTCCCCAATTAACTTTCCCAGCGTCAACTCCGATTCCTTATGGGAGTCACTCTCCGAGGACGAGCAGCCTGACCCCCTCACCATTGTACCCCCATCCTCCAGCACCGCCTCCACGACTGATTCTTCAGAGGCTGTAGCGCAGGATTCAGAGGCTGCATCTAGCTCGGAGGACTTCTAAGGCCAAAGGCAGGCGCAGTGCTTTTACTTTAGGGTGGTGTCTTTTATTAATTGCTGCGTCTAGTGACTACTTTGTGCGCTGAATATTTGAGCCCTACATTCTGTGAACCCCTTGCTATATTTTGTGTGACTATTCGTGTTTACTCTTATGTTCTTTATTGTCGTTGCATTGCATGCATGTGCGCCGCCTCCGTGCGCTTGAGCTTGAGTCGTGGGGACACGTCTCTGTTCAAGTGTGGGGGGGGGGGGGGGGGGGCGTTACTCTTACATTTTATGTTTCTGAGCATTTTTTAGTATAGCTTAGTTTAAGTTGAAGAGAATTAGTAGCAGTAGTGCGCTAAGGTGCAGGATGCGCATGCGCTCTAGCTTGTTTTGCGCTATCCGTATTGTGTGCACTGCTATCTACTGTTTTAGCATAATTTTTTCGTTTTTTCTGCTCCTGTTAGTTGGGATATACAGGGGATGTGGAGTTGATAGAAATGCTCCAGAGAGGCGGTTAGTCGCTTCTGCTTCGAAGGCGAGGTATATGGTCGAGTGCGCTAGTGGAGGCCGGTGCTTCGCAACCTTCGGAACAACAGAGCGCGCTCAGTCACGCAGATGCAAAAAGGCAAAATACCCAAGCGTGGCGAGGTGGGAAAACAGACCACCTTCTCTCTGGAAATCAAGCTAAGGAAAGCGGGCGCGGATGTAAACGCGTGCGCTGACCGGCGCAGACAGACCAAGGAGGGAGAGCGGAACGAGTTCCATAGCTGCTATCCGAAGGCTGAGATTGGAACTGTTTTGGGAATAAAATAAAAAAAAATTGGAAAGGAAGTTGTACAAAAGAAAAAATACCAGCAGAAGCAGATGATTTGCGTTACAAAGAATCAGCATGCGCACTACTTAGTACCTGCGTGCGCAAGACCACAAGGATATCATCAAAGGCTCAGGTTCCCAGGAAGTGTGCGAACGAATCACGCACTGGAAGAAGCTCGCGCAAGAAACCATATACCTATCTTCGGAGCGGAAGCTGACAACCAGGAGCCTAAGAAGAGCTATCTCCCAGTCATCCAAAGATCTTCATCCTGGCTGAGAGGTAATGAATTTTCGGAATTATTATACTAGAGCTATTGAGTGCAGTTGTGCGCAGGTGATGGAGCAGCACAAGTTGAGCAACTGTGCATCTTGCGCCAGAATGCAAGGCTGTGCGCTAGTCTCCAGAAAAGGTAATTGTATCCGCGTTTCAGTACTTGTTCGGGACGAACAAGGGGTAAGTGTGGGGGGTTTGATAGAGCCTAGTTATACACGTTATTTAGATCATAACCCCTTGCTTATTTGCAATATTTTATGGGCAAGATTACTCGTTTCCACTATTTTTGTATATCAGGTCAGAACGAGCCCCTGAGTCGGATACGCGCTAACAGGCAGCGTTCTAGGAGTGAAAGATCAGCCTGTGGAGCTAGCGGCGCAAACAAAAGAAGAGATGGCGAAAGACAGCAGAGGTGCGCTACCCGATTGCGCCGACCAATACTATGCGCCAAGCGCAAAATCCCAGTGACCAGATTTGGAAGCTGCCAAAAGATGAACCTCCTGAGCAGTATAAGAAGAAAGAGATTCTAGGGTTTCAAGGAGTTGGAAAGACTGCTGTTCCAGAGGCACCAGAGGACGCAAGGAGGCACTGTGCAGCAGGACTGGAAAACACACGGACCTGTTGAGAGGATTTGCGCCAGCCGACTGCGCCAGCCGAGAAGACACACTGCACGCTCTGTTTGCTACCGTTCTCTCTGATACATTAGATGTTATCTTACTATTTTATGATGTTTACCACTAGCATGTCTAGCTAAACACTTAGTGTTGGTCGGGCATGAATCTGTGATGTATTCCTTTGAGACTTGAGCTTAATGCATAGTTTATTTACTTGTATTAATTCTGTGCGTATTGAGACAGTTAGTTGCATAAGTAGGGGAAGCCTTGAACCGCAATCTTACTCGTGTTGCTCACTTGTCACATGTTAAACTAGTTGCACGCGTAGGGGAAGCCTTGAACCGCAAACTTACCGTGACAATTAGGAGTGACGAGTTAGGGTAGGCAGATGCTACTGTGACAGGATTCGCAGCTGTTTAACCTAGTTCTAAGGATTAATAGCACATGAACTTTGAACGGAACATGCGCATGTGTTAGGAAGCCTTTACCGGACACTAACCCAAGTAAGACACAAGCTATAGACGTTTAGAGTCGATGATAAGGAATGCATTCATAGAGGATTGTCTGCCCAATACTTCTCATAAATATAGTACTTCATCTCTGCTGCTTGCGCACGTCTAGTGCAATTTCCCGCGTTACGATATTTGCTGTTACTCGCGCATCGCGCAAAACCCCCAATCACTCACGCAACCCCCGTTTTCTTAAGTGTAGGTTACTGGCTAAGACTCACTGCTTGCTCCCTGTGGAGATCGACCCTTACTTAACCGCTGTACTAGTGGGAGAGGAAGGAATTATATTTGACGCGCACAACGACGCGCGATCAGCGCATCTATCGCAAATGACTAGGAATTCTCGCACATGCTTGACCGGATTCTCGTTGTTCATCCCATGGAACTTGGGCATGTGATGAATGAGCGAGCTCCTTAGTTCAAAGTGACCGTCTGGTGGAAGCACTATGCACCATGGCTGGTTAACAGTCAGTGGGGTTGACATCTCGCGCACTGTTCTGCGTCGCGCGGGTGGCGCGTTATACACTTCAGCGGCCATCCTTGCTTCAACCTCGCGCTGCACTTCCTCTCTGAACAGGGCTGCGCGGTTATGTGCCCTCGCTTCCTCTGGAGTTCTGTCCCCTAAGTTATCTCCAACGACACTGTTATCTTCCATAACCTGTTCTAAATCTCAAAGAAAACGAAATTAAAAGAAAACTAAGCTGTTGCGTCTGTCAGTGCGCAACTAGAATCTGCGCAGCGCAACTGTTTCAAGGTTGCGCAGGCTGATGTCGATTGCGCGCTGTCAGAAACAACAACGAAAACAAAGCAAACAGAAATAACTAACTATTGGAAAAGAAAACTTAAGCTATTAAAGCTTATCTGTGTTGCTCCCCGGCAGCGGCGCCAAAATTTGATTCGCATGCTTCGTTGTGCGTGTATCAAATTAATTCCTTCCTCTTCCACTTACTACAGCGGTTAAGTCAGGGTCGAATCCTCAGGGAGCAAGTAGATTAGCTTTAACTAGTAACCTGCACTTACGAAAACTGGGGGTGTGAGTGATTGGGTTGCGCAATGCGCGAGTAAACAGTAGTAAACGCAGGAATTGCACTAGACGTGCGCAGGCAGTAGAGATTAAGTACTATGACTATGAGAAGTATCGGCGCAGAAAATCCTCTATGAGTGTATTCCTTATCATCGACTCTAAACGTCTATAGTTTGATTTACTGAAGTTAGTGTCCGGTCAAGGCTTCCTAACTTGTGCGCATGTTCCGATCAAAGTTCATGAGCTATTAATTCTTAAGACTAGTCTAAGCAGCTACGAATCCTGTCACAGTAGCAACTGATTATCCTAGCGCGTTACTCCTAGTCGTCACCGTCAGGCTATTCAACTAGTTTAACATATAACAAACAAGCAACAAGAGTAAGATTGGGTTCAAGGCTTCCCCTACTCACGCGACTAGCTGTCAACAGTGTGCACAGAATTAATATAAGCAAACAAGCTATGCATTAAGCACAAGTCTCAAAGGAAATACTCATAGAATCATGCCCAACCGATACCAAGCGTTTAGCTAGACATGCTAGTAGTAAACATCATAGAAATAGTAAATAATATCTAAAGTATCACAGAAAACAGCAACTAGCAGGTGCGTGCAGGTTGCAGTGTCTCGGCTGGTGCAGTCGGCTAGCGCAGGTCCTCTCAGTAGGCTCGTGTGTTTTTCTGTTCTGCCGCTCTCTCCTCCTTCGTTGTATATCTCTTCAAACCCTAGCCTTCTCCTCTTTATATACTGCTCAAGAGGGCCAACCTTGGCAACTTCCAAATCTGGTCGTGTCAGGATTTGGAAACACCAATATCTGCGCATAGCTCACGGCACATTGACTAGCGCAATCGGTTAGCGCACCGTAGTTGATTCTGCCAACTCCTATCTGTTTGCGCTGCTAGCTCCGTAGGCTGTGTGATGCGCTCCTTAAAAGCTGCCTGTTAGTGCGTATCCGACTTAGGCTCTCGTTTCGCCCTGAAATACAAAAACACTGGAAACCAGTAATCTTGTACACAAAATAATGCAAACAAGCATAGGGTTAGGATCTAAATAGTGTGTATAAATAGGCTCTATCAAACCCCCCACACTTGCCCCTTGTTCGTCCCGAACAAGCACTCAAGCACGGATACCGTTACCTCTCTGGAGTCTAGCGCACAGTCTTGCACTCTGGTGCGATCTGCACTACTGTTCACCTTGAGCTGCTCTATCACCTGCGCGCATCTGCCTTCAACAGTTTTAATATAATAATTTCGAATTTCGTTACCTCTCAGCTGGGATGAAGATCTTTTTGGATGACTGGGAGATAGCTCTTCATAGGCTCCGGGTTGTCAGCTTGCACTCCGAGGATGGGTATATGATTACTAGCGCAAGCTTCTTCCGCTGCGTGATTCTTCCGCGCACTTCCTGGGAACTCTGAGCCTTTGATGATTTTCTTGTGAATTTGCGCACGCTGGTATGTATCTGTGCGCATGCTGATTCTTTTGTAGCGCAAATCATCTGCTGGTATTTTTTCTTTTTTGTACAGCTTTATCTATGGTTCCTATGTTTCCCCAGAACGGTTCCAGTCTCGGCCTCCGAATAACAGCTATGGAACAACGCTCCGCTCTCCCTCCTTGGTCTATCTGCGCAGGTCAGCGCACGCGTTTACTCCCGCGCCCGCCTTCCTTAGCTCGACTTCCAGAGGAAAGGTGGTCTATTTTCCCACCTCGCCACACTTTGGGTAATTCGCCTTCGGCATCTGCGTGACTGAGCGCTCTCTCTTGTTTCGAAGGTCGCAAAGCACCGGCCTCCACTAGCGCTCTCGACCATGTACCTCACCTTCGAAGCTCAAACGACTAACTGCCTCTCTAGAGCGTTTCTGTCAACTCCACATCCCCTGTATATCCCAACTAACAGGAGCAGAAAAAACGAAAAAATATACTAAAACAGTTGATAGCGGCGCATGCAATAATGAATCACGCACCTGAAGAAACCTGCGCGATTATCCATGTACCAGAAATCGGAGTATGGACCGACAGCCAGGAGCCTATGAAGAGCTATCTCCGAATCATCCAAATTAAATTGCATCCTGGCTGAGAGGTAACAAATTTCGAAATTATTATATTAGAATGGTTAAGGGTTTGTTCGCGTAGGTGATAGAGCAACGCAGGGTGAACCGCTGTGCAAATCGCGCATGAGTATAAGGCTGTGCGCTAGACTTCAGAGAGGTAATTGTATTTGTGCTTCAGAGCTTGTTCGGGACGAACAAGGGCAAGTGTGGGGGATTTGATAGAGCCTAGTTATATGCGGTATTTAGATCTTAACACTGTGCTTGTTTGCATTATTTTGTGTACAAGATTACTGGTTTTCGGTATTTTTGTATTTCAGGATAAAACAGGAGCATAAGTCAGATGTGCGCTAACGGGCGCTTTTAAAGAGCGCAATGCACGACCTGCGGAGCTAGCAGCGCAAAAGGAGATAGGAGATAGCTGATTCGGACTGCAGTGCGCGAACCAACTGCGCAGAGCGAGTAGCGCAATCAACGTGCGCAGCGAGCCATGCGCAGGATAGCAGAGCGCAATGCACGACCTGCATAGCTAGCATCGCAAAAGGAGATAGCTGATTCGGACTACAGTGCGCAAACCGACTGCGCGAAGCAAGTAGCGCAATCCGCGTGCGCAGGATAGCAGAGTTTCTAAATATTGATCTCCTGGATTTGGGAAGTAGCTAAGATTCTCTCTGGCCAAATCTAGGTATTCCTTGGGCTTCAAGACCAGTATATAAGAGGAGGGAAGCTAGGGTTTGGAGGAGAGAGAGAGCATATAGAGAGAAGGACACACAACAGCAAAAACACACGAGCTACTCCAGCCCAGATTCTGCGTGAACCACCTGCGCCAGCCGAGAACAGCAATCGGCACTTGCGCCGACCTGCTACTTTTCTCTTGCTGCTTTAGTTTTAATTATTATTTCTATGCAGTTTGTTTCTAGCATGTCTAGCTAAACACCTTGTATCAGTTGGGCATAATTCTATGAAGTATTTCCTTAGAGACTTGTGCTTAATGCTTAGTTCGTCTACTTATATTAATTCTATGCATATGGGTGATAATTAGTTGTGCGAATAAGAGAAGCCTTGAACCTCAATCTTATTCTAACTGCTCGTTATTGTATGTTAAATTAGTTGATAACTTGACGGTGACAACTAGGAGTAGCGCACTAGGATAATCAGCTGCTACTGTGATAGGATTTGTAGCTGCTTAGACTAGTTTCAGGAATTGATAGCTCATGGACTTTGATCGGAACATGCGCGCACGTTAGGAAGCCTTGATCGGACACTAACTTAAGTAGAACTGCACTATAGATGTTTAGAGTCGATGATAAGGGATACATTCATAGAGGATTGTCTGTACCGATGCTTTTCAGAGTCATAGTACTTAAAATCTACTGCCTGCGCACGTATCGTGCAATTCTGCTTTCACTACTGTTCATTCGCGCACCTGCGCAACTCAAACACTCACAACCCCAATTTCGTAAGTTGTAGGTTGCTAGCTAAGACGAGTCTGCACGCTCCTTGTGGGATCGACCCTGACTTAGCCGCTGTACTAAGTGGAGAAGGAAGGATTAATTTGACGCGTACAACGACGCGCGATCAGGTTCCCTAGATGGTTTGGCATCATTTTCCAGCAGAATTCTGTGCATACACACATCAAGGCTTACTCCGCGCAGGTCAGCTAATGTCCATCCTATAGCGCGCTGGTTCTTACACAACACCTCCTGTAATCGCGCCTCCTGCTCCTCCTATAATCCTTTCTTTATAATGACAGGCAGGGTGTCCTTATTGCCCAAGAAGATGTAATTTAAGTGCTCGGGCAATTGCTTCAGCTCAACTTTGGGTGCCTGTTCAATAGAAGGCAGGATTTTATTAGTAGCGCAAACATTAACTAGATCATATACCTGCCTGGACACTGGTTCTGTGCCGCTCAGCTCATCATCATGTGCCTCCATCTCTGTCTGTGTCAGTGGCGTAGGCTCCCTTGTTGCGCGTGCACACTGGGCATGTGCAACCAAGTCGTCCATACTATCCAACGCGTGCACTGTGGCGTCCTCATGAGGATGCTGCATCCCCTTAAAAATGTTAAAGTCAATCTCCTCGCCATCTACCTCCATTGAGAGCGTTCCTTTCCACACGTCTATCTTTGTGCGCGCTGTCATTAAAAATAGTCTGCCCAGTAGGATTTGTGCGCTTCCCTTGCTCGGCTCACCCTCCATTTCCAAGACGTAGAAATCTGCTGGGAACACCAGCTCTCCCACTTGGACAAGAACGTCCTCTATCATGCCCGTCGGTTGTTTGCACGACCGATCTGCTAATTGGATGGTGAGACCTGCAGGCTTTAGTGGACCAAGGTGCAATGACACATACAAGGAGTAAGGAAGCACATTTATAGATGCACCGAGATCAATCATGCAGTTGCTTACCGTGGTCTTACCTAAGGTGCACGGTACGGTGAACGTACCTGGATCCCGGCATTTAGGTGGTACCTTGTGTTGCACAATTGCTGATGCATGCGCGTTAAGCATTACTTGTGTGCACTCGCCTTTCCTCCTCTTGTTTATGCATAGCTCCTTCAAGAACTTGGCGTATCTGGGGATCTGCCGAACTGCCTCAATCAGGGGAATGTTTATTTCACCTTACTGAATAATTCATATAGCTCCTTGTCTAGCGCCCCCTTCCTTGCTAAAGGTGACCGCACAGGAAAAGGTGCAGGTGCGGTATGATTGATACTCTTTTCTCCTGATTGTATCAAACCTGGTGCCACCCCCTGTTGGTTTGTAGCTTGCGCAGCTGGTTGCGCATCCGGCTTTGCTGGCTCTGGAGGTTGGGCAACGGGCTACGCAGGCACCTTCGCGGTCGGAGCTGTCCCAACTGTGCGCCCAGTCCTCAGCGTTACGGCGTTAACTCCTCCCTTAGGGTTTTGAATCACTTGCGAAGGTAGGTTGCCATCGCTCTTTTTCAGCTCATAAACCGTGGTAGCAATCTGCGACAACTGCTTCTCAATTGACTCGAACCTCTTCTCATACTTTTCATCATTCTTGCGCACAGTGTCTCCTAACTGACCCACTATGTCTTCTAAGGAGCGCCGCGGTTGCTGGTTATTCTGTGCTGGTGCGTCATTGCGGTGGTGCGGTGGCTTGTATACTTGCTGCGCCTGCTGTGGTGTGCAGTATTCCGCGGGCTGCCTTTGGAGATTGCTGTCTTCCTTCCATCTGAATCCGTTTGCGGCTAGTCCAAAACGCGGCTGATTCTGCTTCTGCGGTCCTCTATTTTCCCATCCTCCTAGAGCATTTACATCTCCTGATTCCTCGAAAAGTGTGGGACATGCGTCGGTTTTGTGCTCAGTGGACATACAGAACTCGCGTGCCTTCTGCGCAACCGGTTGCGTGCCTTGCGCACTCATCAGCTTCTGTAGCATGGCTTTAATCTCCTTTATTTCAGCACTGGAATCCATCTGATGCACAGCACGCACACGACTGTAGCGTCAATTGATGCCTCACCTGTCCAGCAGAATCCTCTATCATCTGTCATACATCCTCCGGGTACATGTTACATATGTCACCGCCTGCGCATGCATTCAATAATCTAAGTTCCATCGGTTGTAGCCCGTTCAGGAAATTCTCTATCAGCACATTTTGGGGCAGGCCATGATTATAGCAGTTGGCTTCCAGCTCCCTGAAACGCTCATAGTACTCTGATAGTGACTCTCCTACGCCCTACCTAGGCGCGGCCAATTCCCTCCTGAGTAGCGCGATCTTAGCTGCGGGGTAGAACTTATCCAAGAACTTCTTTTGGAGCTGCTCCCATGTGCGAATAGATCCTGCTGGTAAGCTCATCAGCCAATGCCTGGCTGTATCATACAATGAAAAAGGGAACGCCTTCAGCTTCAGCGCTTCTTCACTCTCCCCATCGGTCTTCATGTTCTCGCAGATAACTAAGAATTCACGCACATGCTTGACCGGGTTCTCGTTGTTCATCCAATGAAACTTAGGCATATGATGAATGAATGAGCTCCGTAGTTCAAAATGCCCATCGGGTGGAAGTACTATTGATCGCGCGTCGTTGTACGCGTCAAATTAATCCTTCCTTCTCCACTTAGTATAGCGGCTAAGTCAGGGTCGATCCCACAAGGAGCAAGCAGACTCGTTCTAGCTAGCAACCTACAACTTACGAAATTGGGGTTGTGAGTGATTGGGTTGCGCAGGTGCGCGAATGAACAATAGTGAAAGCAGATTTTGCACTAGACGTGCGCAGGCAGTAGAGATTAAGTAATATGACTATGAAAAGTATCGGCAAAGACAATCCTCTATGAATGTATTCCTTATCATCGACTCTAAACGTCTGTAGTTCGATTTTACTGAAGTTAGTGTCCGATCAAGGCTTCCTAACATGTGCGCATGTTCCGATCAAAGTCCATGAGCTATTAATTCTTGAAACTAGTCTAAGCAGCTACGAACCCTGTCACAGTAGCAGCTGATTGTCCTAGCGCGTTACTCCTAGTTGTCACCGTTAAGCTACCAACTAGTTTAACATATAACAAGAAGTAGTAAGAGTAAGATTGTGGTTCAAGGCTTCCCCTACTCATACAACTAGCTGTCAACCGTATGCACAGAATTAATACAAGCAAACAAACTATGCATTAAGCACAAGTCTCAAAGGAAATACTCATAGAATCATGCCAAACCGATACAAAGTGTTTAGCTAGACATGCTAGTGGTAAACATCATAGAAATAGTAAATAAAAGCTAACGTGTCCAAGGAAACAGTGACGAGCAGGTGCGTGCAGGTTGCTGTGTTTCGGTTCGCGCAGTCGGTTGGCGCAGGTCCTCGGTGGCAGCTCGTGTGTTTTTCAGTTCTAGCTCTCTCTCCTTGATATATCGTCTCAAACCCTAGCCTTCCTCTCTTTATATACTGCCTGTGAGGCCCGAGGACGATCTTGGCAACTTCCAAATCCTAGCAGATTTTGTAGGGATATGGTGTTCAAGATTTGGAAATACCGCTATCCTGCGCATGGCTCACTGCGCACGTTGGTTCGCGCAGTTGGTTAGCGTACAGCAGTCTGAATCTGCCACTTCCTATCCTGTTTGCGCTGCTAGCTCCGCAGGCTGTGTGTTGCGCTCCTTTAGCGTGTATCCGACTTAGGCCCTTGTTTTGTCCTGGAATACAAAAACACCGGAAACCAGTAATCTTGTACACAAAATAATGCAAACAAGCACAGTGTTAAGATCTAACTAGTGCGTATAAATAGGCTCTATCAACTATGCACCAAGGTTGGTTGATTGTGATTGGAGCCGACATTTCGCGCACTGTTCTGCGTCGCACGATCTGTTGCGCGGGTTGCGCATTATACACTACTTCAGCGGCCATCCGAGCATCAACTTCGCGCTGTACTTCCTCTCTGAACCGAGCTGCGCGGTTATCTGCCCTTGCATTGTTAGGTCCCTCAGGGGTTCTGTCCCCTAAGTTATCGCCGATGACACTATTATTCTCCATGCCCTGTTCTAAACTTAAAGAAAACAAAATTAAAAGACAAATAGGTTGTTGCCCCTGTCGGTGCGCAACTATAATCTGCTCAGCGCAACCGTTTCAAGGTTGCACAGGCTGATGTTGATTGCGTACTAGCAGAAACACCAACGAAAAATAAAAAAAAGAAATAACTAACTACTGTAAAAGAAAACTGAACTAGTTAAAACTTATCTATGTTGCTCCCTGGCAATGGCGCCAAAATTTGATCGCGCGTCATTGTACGCGTCAAATTAATCCTTCCTTCTCCACTTAGTACAGCGGCTAAGTCAGGGTCGATCCCACAAGGAGCGTGCAGACTCGTCTTAGCTATCAACCTACAACTTACGAAATTGGGGGTTGTGAGTGATTGGGTTGCGCAGGTGCGCGAACGAACAGTGGTGAAAGCAGAATTGCACGATACGTGCGCAGGCAGTAGATATTAAGTACTATGACTATGAAAAGTATCGGTAAAGACAATCCTCTATGAACGTATCCCTTATCATTGACTTTAAACATCTATAGTGCAGTTCTACTTACGTTAGTGTCCGATCAAGGCTTCCTAACGTGCGCGCATGTTCCGATCAAAGTCCATGAGCTATTAATTCTTGAAACTAGTCTAAGCAACTACGAATCCTATCACAGTAGTAGCCGATTATCCTAGTGTGTTACTCCTAGTTGTCACCGTCAAGTTATCAACCAGTTTAACATACAATAACGAGCAGTTAGAATAAGATTGCGGTTCAAGGCTTCTCTTATTCGCACAACTAATTATCACCCATGTGCATAGAATTAATATATAAGTAGACGAACTAAGCATGAAACACAAGTCTCAAAGGAAATACTTCATAGAATCATGCCCAACCGATACAAGGTGTTTAGCTAGACATGCTAGAAGCAAACATCATAGAAAATAATAAATAAAACTAAAGCAGCCAAGGAAAAGTAGCAGGTCGGCGCAATTGCAGGTTGCTGTTTTCGGCTGGCGCAGGTGGTTCGCGCAGAATCTTGGCGGCAGAATTCCTGGAGCTCGTGTGTTTTTGCTGCTATGTGTCTCTCTCTATATGTCCATATATCCCAAACCCTAGCTTCCCTCCTCTTTATATACTGGTCTTGAAGCCCAAGGAATGCTTAGATTTGGCCCGAGAGAATCTTAGTTACTTCCCAAATCTAGGAGATTTTGTAGGGATAATGATGATCAAAATTTAGAAACTCTGCTATCCTGCGCATGGCTCGCTTTGCACGTTGATTGCGCTACTCGCTTCGCGCAATCGGTTTGCGCACTGCATTCCGAATCAACTATCTCTTATCTCCTTTTGCGCTGCTAGCTCCGCAGGTCGTGCATTGCGCCCTTTAAAAGCGGCCGTTAGCGCACATCTGACTTATGCTCCTGTTTCATCCTGAAATACAAAAATACCGAAAACCAGTAATCTTGTACACAAAATAATGCAAACAAGCACAGTGTTAAGATCTAAATAGCGCATATAACTAGGCTCTATCAATATCGTTCACAGTTCCAGCACTGAATGTCTTTCCTTCTTTCTTTTTTTCTTCTTCCTCTTTAGTTGGTTCTTTGGTTTTTTTCTGATTTCCTCCACCTCTTCTGGATTGTCTTCGAGAGGTTGAGGTCTGACCGGACCTTGTTTCCATGTTTTTCAAGAACTTCCCCAGATTTTTTTCAAGTAAACTCAGTTGATCATCAGCTGAGGGCTTCTTCTCTTCTGTTTCAGCTTTCAATCCAACATTTTTGCTTTTGGGGGAAGCATCTTCTTTGACTAGCTTCATCTCAAACTGCTTGAGAGATCCAATTAATTCTTCCAGCCTCATGTCCCGGACATTCTGAGCTTCTTCAATGGCTGTCACCTTCATGTCAAATCTGGATGGCAATGATCTGATGATCTTCCTAATTACCTTTTGTTCAGGGATAGGTTCCCAAGAGCATGGGCTTCATTTGACAGGTCACACAGCTTGGCATTGAATTCTGTGATGGTTTCCTCCTCTTGCATTTTCAGACTTTCAAACTGTGAAGTTATCATCTGCATTCTGGATATCTTCACTTTGTCAGTCCCCTCATGAGCAACTTCCAAGATCTCCCAAGCTTGTTTTGCAATGTCATAATTGGATATTAGTCTGAAGTTGTTGGCATCCACAGCAGCAAAGATTGCATTCAGGGCTTTTGAATTGCCATTTGCTGCAGCATCCTCTTCTGCAGTCCACTGCTCTTCATGTTTCTTCCGACTGACTCCATTATCATCAGTGGTTTTGGGAGGAGCCCACTCTGTCACCACAGCTTTCCACACTTTCTCATCAATAGCCTTGAGAAACGCCTTCATCCTAGCCTTCCAGTAGTCATAGTTGCTTTCTTCTAGCAGTGGAGGGCGACTTGTGTTTTGTCCTTCCTTCATTGTCTTGCTCTTCTCAGCTAGGTGCACAGAACCTTGACTCTGTATGTTGAGCTCTGGCTCTGATATCAATTGAAATTCGCAGCACCTCTGAGTTGCAGATGGTGAATAAGCAGTTGATACAGCACACTCTTGAACACCCAAATCTGATGCAGCAAGGAAGAAAGGTTTGTTCACCCAGTTCGGCAAATCTGCTTACGTCTGGGAAGGGATGAATTCCAACCCTTAATCCACTAGTTTCTCAGGTCCACAGTACAACACGATTCGACTCAACGCAACCTATGCTACTTGACCTAAACTAGTCACAAAATCAGAACAGGCTCTGACTTGTGTATTTTCTGATTGTGTATAGCACACCTACAGACTTGAAATAATTCAGAATAGCAACAACTCAGTCCCACAGACTCAGCCTATTCTAATTGACTCAATGTCACTTGCAGGTTACTATAGCACTTGCTGTAGCACACAGCTGGTGCCTAAACTGTCCGCATCGCTCCAAGCCTTCTGCTGAGCCGATCGAACCTCTCCACGAGCACTGCATGCTCTGGAGCACTCCCCCTCACTCAGTGACCACCTGTCACTAGTAAGTTTAGCCGACCAGTCACTTGACCGAGTTCTTCCACTCGTCAATACCTCTAAAGCCTCCCTTGATTAACCAACAAGCAACTGTTGCTCTGAATTGGCTTCCTGATCAAGCTATGATCAGACTCTGCAAGTCCTGATCACACTCTGCTTCAATCACCTCAGCTCTGCGCTCACGCTCTGCTTCACGGTGATGATCGAAGATCCTCGCACTTGAATTCTATCCTCTCGGTATTCTGTGTATGCTCTCGTGTTTGCTCTCTTCACTTCGATACCTTCGATGCTCTGAGCAACCTCCCTTAAATAGGAACACCAAGTTTCACCATTCACAATTTTAGCAATTTCCTCCAAACAACGATATCTCCTAATTTGTAGGAGATTTGATTTGATTTGCAAATCTAATCTTCTACAAACAAATCTTCTCCACCATCTGGGAATCTCTACTGGAATATTCTCTCTGAGAATTTAGGAACTCCCTTGATGCTCATGGATGCACTGCTAAGCTCCTTCTGCGAAGATCCGGGCTGCTGCTGACGAACAGATGCTACAGCTTCTGAACTAGCTCCTGCTATAGCAGCACCTTGTTCAGCCGCTTGCTCATTTGTGCTGGTTTTGTCAAAGCCTGTCATACTGCATCATCAATACAAACATACTTTCTCATCCTTGTCAGCTCTGTCACAGCCTCTGAGTGTTCCAGTTTCTCCTTTCCAAGTTCTGTTTGTAACCTTTTAGCTGTTTCAGATAGTTCGTCTTTCTCAGCCTTGCTTACCACTTGCTTGCTCAGTTTGGAATTTGCTTTGACTACCTCCCCCACTGTTCATACAAAGCCTTGTATTTTTCAGCTATTATTTCTTTAGTGATTTCTGTGTCACTGTCACTGTAATTGTCTGATTTCGAGTTCTCTGGTTTAGTGCTGGTAATTTTTGTCACAGTGGTGAGAGCCAAGTAGTTTGATTTTTCATTTTCTGTTTCAGACTCCTCTGACTCAGTAGCATCCCATTCAGCCACAACAGCCCTTTTCTGTTTCTTGAGAGTATTGGCGCATTCTGCTTGGATGTGTCCAAAGCCCTCACATTCACGGCATTGAATCCCTTTACTTTTCTCTCCCTTTATATTTTCAGTAGTTCTCATTCTTCTGAATTTTTCATCTTGACGATTTCTGACGTTTCCAGATTTGTTTTCCAGATTTATTTTTCTATTCAGACGAACGCTGGTTCAGCTTCCTCATAATCCTGCCGAAGTTTTTTGCCAGTAGGACCATCTGTTCAGACATCACTTCCTCATCTTCAGCTGATTCTGATGCTTCACTTTTGAATGCTATTCCCCTAGGTTTCTTTCAAGTGCTTTAGATATTAGCTTCATCTCAAATGTCTAAAGGGTTCCCATCAAAATGTCAAGCCTCATTCCCTTTATATCCTGGGCTTCCTCAATAGCTGTAACTTTCATTGCATATTTATGTGGAAGCGACATTAAAACTTTTCTGACAAGTTTTTCATTGTTGATCGGTTCTCCAAGCGCATGCGCTTCGTTAGCAATATCCATCAATTTGTGTTGAACTCAGTCATCGTCTCTTCCTCCTTCATTTTCAAATTCTCAAACCTGGTAGTAATCATCTGTAACCGAGACTGTTTCACCTTGTCAGTTCCTTCGAAGGCTGTCTCAAGTATATCTCATGCATCTTTTGCTGCTTCACAGGTAGAAATCAATCTGAAAATGTATGGTTCAACTGCATTGAAGATAGCATTGCGCGCTTTAGCATTTGGTGCAATAGCTTTATCCTCATCCGACATTCACTGTTTCACGCATTGGGGTAAGTCACACCATTTGTGTCCATGCTCAATGGTGCATCATACTTGGAGATCACTAATTTCCATGCTCGATTATCAATCGATTTGATGAATGCTCTCATGCGTGTTTTCCAGTAAGGGTAGTTTGAACCATCGAGGAGTGGAGGCCGGGAAATGTTTTGTCCTTCTTTCGTACTCATCTTGAATAGTGCTGTTATAGCCCTGAATCACACTCTATACAGCAGAGTGTCCCGCTCTGATACCAATTGAAAGTTATGCGTCTGTTCCACTCGAACTGTTCCAACCCACTTATTAGCTATTTCACAATGCTTTAATAGATCGCATTTCGATGATTATTAGTCACAGCAGTAATAGTACGAAGGAATGTCAATGACACATGATATGTTTACCCCGTTCAGTTCACCGAGTCTACTCAGGGGGTGTTTCTCGGAACCCAAAGTGGATCTGCCTTCGCAAATCCGTAATTCTCTTCCCGAGAATATCAAACCTGTAACACAGTGTGTTCAATTATGTTCTTGAGCACTTTGCAATCAACTTCTCTTGAGCTCAACTTCTACCAATCTCCAATGATGATCGCTGCTGGGATGGCTCATGCGTGCTGCGTTCTTGGATCAAGTCATATGTGTATTCGCAGTCACGACTTCCCAATCTCCTCAATCCTATATAAATAAGATTGATTTTGTGTCTTTTAGGAAATTAGATAATTTTATCATACTTTCCTAATTTAGAACATAATCTAATCTTCCGGAGATCGCAGAATCTCATGGATATTGTTAGCAGAATATCCCAGTATCTTGGAGAATATTACCACCAGAATATCTCCCAGAATATTTATTTTGCAGACCTAATTTTCGTCGATCTTAATTGACACCGTCTCACCCTCTGTAGCAGCCTTTATGATTTTGTAATGTTTGCCAAAATACATGTCGTACATATATCCATGGGCACTAGGATTTAACACTCAGTCTTATGAAACATCAGTATTGAGCAGTAGGAATGTCGCAACATTTCATGTAAATGAATGGAATCAGTATGGCAGGTCTGATTCATGGATGCCTCGCAAAACCTAAGAGTCTATTGTTGAGCTAATGACATTATAGTGTTTTTGGATCTCTAGGCAAGTAACCCGCCCGGAATTGGTTTCCACAGGTAATTTGACTTTTTACTTCTTACCATGTTATGCATTCTTCAGGCTGCCTTTATGTTAAAGGTCAATGAGTTTTGATTTCAAACAGGTTAACTCCATGTCTTCTATTATCCTTTAGGCTTTAAAAGCTTCTGGCCACACATTTGGTTACTATTTAATTTCCATTAACAAAAACCCCAACCCAAGTGCCCCTAGATAACTCGGCAAGAATGAAATGCGACAATGGTTCTTTTCATTACCTGCTGGTTAAGAGGCCTCCATTTTAATAATCTACTTCTACTTTCATCCCACGCATATCAAGAGCATAAATTGAATGACAAAAGGATGTTTTTAGAAATTAGAATCATGCCTGTGTAATAAGACAATTGCTTTAATTAGCCATAGAGATGCATAAGTAGAAACAATCAGGAATGTACAGTGCAGTTCCAGGAAGTCCAAAGTGTACACATATAATACAGGATCTCCATACATCCATGAACCCTCTCAATGTCATAAACCGCTGATACCAGGCGTGTGAGCAGCAATGCAGATTGACAAATAATGCACCCTCACACAACCCAAATTATTTCAGCATGTCAAGTCAATCAGGCCTTGTCAAGCAGAAGCTCGCTTTCACATATTCCAACTTTCCTAATGCCGTAAACTTCTTCATCCAAGAACTGAGTTTATTTTTTGAATGATACTTAAGGACGCAAAGGCTGTTTGACACATTGGAACTCCTTGAAACCATATACTTCTATTTAAGTACCCAATCAGGCATAGAATACTCATTTCCGAATCCGTATGCCAGGGATGTCTTTCAGACCCATTTTCAGTGCTGTTTTTCTGAAAAGTGTTGGAGCATTCTGCAATCCGATTGATTGACTGAACTGATTGGCTAGTTCAGCAAGCGTGGTTTTATCCCTACTTATTTCTCGTATAGAATTGTAATATCCCAACCAACCATGATATGCTGATTCTTTTACACTGGCATCTATTTTTGCCAGTGATTCCTCTATCTGTCATGTGAAAAAAAATAACAATTCTCCAGTTTAGAAACCAAAAATTATTGTAATCTTTCAGTTAAGGAGTTCCTTTCAACTTAAAGACGGTATTTACTAATGATTTATTCTTTGTCGAATTCAATATTGCTTACGACTAATGTCATTTCAATTTAGTTCAGTTCAATTTAAGCAGAAAAGATCACCCCTTCGTGAGTTTTCATCAAGGATAATTGATCATAGGAAGAATAAACACACCGCTACCAACTACATATTGCCTTTTGAGTACAGATAGTAAACATGGGTCACTAACCTTTCTATTCATGTCTGGATCCAGAGGTGGCAACTGACATTTTTCTACTGGCAAGTCCCGTATTTCATTCAAAAAATATTCTTCCCAGGGCGCAAGCAACAATATGCCTTTCCCATTTTTCCCTTCACGCCCAGTCCGCCCAAGGCGATGGATATAGTGTTCTCGATCAGGCGGAACACCCATCTGATAATAACCAAAAGATTATACATCTCCAATATAAAAACAATATACAAAACAAAATTAAACTCATAATCTTGGCAGTCGTGGCAATACAAAATTCATATTGACAAATTTAGTTCATCCATATGCACAGAAGTGCAATGGCAGTCATGACCATGCCAAATTCTATATCAAGACGGAGGGTAATACAAAGATGTAGAAGCATTTATTAAAAAAAAAAAACAGAACAGAGGAGAGTAGGCTTGAAAAAAGGCAAGTCAATGATATGTCTATGCGCATGCCCCCATCACTGAATATACTGAAACCTGCTAAACAGCTAATCAATCTTTGTCATGTTAGAGATGCCTTATTCAAGTAATTAAAAAGTTAACCACTGGCCAGTTTCAAAAACAAACTGTCAACCAGGTAAGCGGAAACATATTTATGTTATGCAGGCACATCCAATACTATACTCCAAAGGACATATATACCTGCACAACCAACGTTACATCGGGATAGTTCATCCCACGTGATGAAACATCAGATGTGATGAGAATCAACCTCATACTTTCTTTAAATTCATCAGAGACGCGAGTTCGGTAGAGTTGGGGTTTTCTAGAATGCATTTCCCGGACATTCATTTTCATCTCACGGAGAAGAAGAAACACCAGAGATGTCATCATTGCAGTGGTACAGAATACAATAACCTGACAAATCAAACAATAAGCTCTATTACAGCAGAATCTCAAAGACTTGACACGGAAAATCAAACATCATTTTACCTTGTAGTTTGCTACTTCGGAACAATGTGTTTTCAGAAGATGGAGTACCATCTCAAAATGCTGCTGATGAGGTGCGACAAGATATGATTGTTTAACCTGGTCAAATTTATGATTTTGATATATGTATTTATTAAACTGTCAATGGTCCCAAATATTTTGGTGAAAGTATCATACATATGTGCCTGTAGGCATTTATTCCAAATCCAATTGTACCTTAGAATGTGTTTCAATGCAGCCCAAACCCACCATGTCAATGTAGACGTGGTCTCTGTTCAATACAAGCTGAGATACTCGGCGGACCTATTTTAAGATCGTTCATGTTAACTTCCAAGCAGTAAAACATTGCTAAAGATCCAAGAAACATCTTTATCAAACCTCTTTTGGCATGGTAGCTGAAAATAAAAAGGATTGTCTATGACGCGGCAAACAATCAACAATTTTTTCTATGTCCTTCCGAAATCCAAGGTCTAGCAAGTGGTCAGCTTCATCAAGTACAAGCATCTTTAATCCCATCAACCGTGCAGAAAAGCCAGACTTACTTTCAATGTGGTCCAACAATCTACCAGGAGTGGCAACTAGAATCTGAATATGTGAAAGCATACCACCACAGGTGCGTAGGAGTTATTACGCGGATTTTTTTTTTCAAACTAACATATCAATGATAAAAAAGTGTAGCCATGTTCCATCATATCCGAGCAGTCACAAAACTTAAAAGTTCTTGTTGATTACATGTAACACACGGGGAGCATTTCCAACCATATGATGTTTATAGGAGGAAAAAAAGGCAGAAAGAGATTAGTGTGTTTGTAAATATAAGACCTACAGAGGAGACAAAAAGTTAGGTGAGTCCCTGATTACGATTTCTTTTGGGAAAATCAGATTTCCTTTCAACTGTGAATAAAACAGATACAAACTAACAACCAATTTAAAAAAATATTGAACGTGAAGATGTTAAGCACAAAGGCTAAACCAGAGCAATTTTATTCAGATTAATTGCAAACTAATGCCACCTAAGATACTATTACATGTAATAGTTCAAGAATAACAAATTGGATTAAATAAGAAGTTACTTTTTATACAAGTTAAAAGAAAGAAATGATGCTTCAAGGTGAATGACATTCCCCCATCTTATCTATATGAGCTTCATCTATAGTATTAAACAAATGAAGCATGAATAAGGATTCACATAGATTTCTTTAGCATATAAAAAAGCCTACCTTCACCCACTAAAACAAGCTAAACGTGGTCTCACGACACATAACATACAAAGAAAACACATAGATTTGGGTATTAAATGTGATATTTAACAAAATGAGATGGCGTGGCAACTACATTCATAATTTAGAACAGTAAAAGTAAGATAATAAATAGGCGCATGGCCTGTGCCATAATCTATCGTTGAATCCCACTTGAAATGATCATAAAAGATAGAAGATTAGAGGCCATAGTAAGACACATCACTCCAGTTTGGAACAAACTGATTGTACAAAAAGAATTTAAAAATTGGGTCCTGTTAGGGCTTATTTTGTGGAAATAAAAGAAACTTCAAGGGTTAATTACATTTTATTGGCAACCATAAATTTTGCAAATTGCAACTTTTCACTCACTAACTTCAGAATCAAGAGAACGAGAATTGCCAAAGAGTGTCCAAGAGTCCATGTTACCCGGATACGGACATGGGTATGATACGACACGAGGAAATGTTTTTTTTTTAAAGAAAAGCAGGATTGGATCCGTTTCGGATACGTTTATAATTCTATATAAAAATATATATTGATAAAATTATTTTATTTATATTTAAATTATAGGAGAAAAATACAAATTATTCACAAGCCCAAAAAATACAAGTTTCATAAATCTCATTACTTAACAAGTTAAAATAATAAGTCATTGGTAAAAGCTTCAAGCATGAAGAAAAATAACAAAGATTAGGGTATGTATAGCTACCAAATTGACCTAAAAATACCTTGATTGTATCATTGAACATTGGATACGGCCAAGGAAAGTGTCCAAAAGTCAAGATACGTTTTTTTATGACGGATACGTACAATGCTTGTGTCCGACGCGTGTTGTGCGTCCGATACAAGTACGACACAGACACGTGAACTTGTAGAAGTATCTGAGCATTCTAGCCAAGAGTAAGATGATTCAAATTATAGAGGCACGGCTTATCGTCTATCATATCTAAGCTTCGATTTTGCAAGGAAGGAATTGAGCTTCATGTTTGGAGATTCATCGGTGTTTTGGATATTAGTGGCGAGTGATCTCGAGGAGGCACCAGCAGCGAGAAATTGCAATTTCTAGTGATTAAGAGGTAAGACGACAACAAACTTTGTTTCAGTGATTTAAAACAGCAACATCGACTGCACTTTCAATGGACGCAACTCAAATTTTACTTAACTGATTTGGGTCCTTCTGGATCTAAACTATTCTACTCATAAAGATTGTAATCTGGTTGGATTTCAGCATAAGGAATAAAAAATTAAAGGTAACGATCAAAAGCTACCTGCAGAAATTTGACAACTTTACTGACGTAAAATGAAAGTCAACTTCGTTACGGTACCTCATCCGAATTAGTCAGCTCTGTATCTTATAATATTCTACAAGAAAGGAGCTTTCAGTTATACATAATCTGCAACCTAATTCAGTATGAGATGAAAGAATTAAAATTTGAAATTTGTATAATAATATGATATTCTGTGAAACAAAACCTTGACTTTTATGTTTAGATTAAAAGATCTTTATAAAGAATATAAGACTTTGATTTGATCTAGTTAAACAGATATAGACTTTGGAAGTTGGGTCAAAATATAAATTTGTGCAGAGTGTAAAGGATTTTGTTTGAAGGTTATAACATGTCCATGGGGATCTGTTAGTCGTTAGTATTCAGGTTAATATGAACGGGCACTCGGAATTTTTGAAACTGCACATTAGTAATACTTGTTAGTATTCTTTGGCCTGTATAAGTGATCTATGTAATTTGTTAATTATAGTTAATCATTGCATGTAGGCTTTTTGTGACAAGTTCTATCTTGTGTTCATTTTGGGTTTATTTGATTGCTTAAGTGTTATGTAATTTTGATCCGTTCTGGTTACTTTATAGAATAGAGATACGAGCATTTAATTGATTGCATATTGTCTTATATCTCATTTATAAAAACTTCAACATGGAGTTGACGACCTTTTAAAATACGTTATTGTGAAATGTTTATTTAGAAAATCTTCCATTTTGCAAGAATCCTTTTGGATCTGTCTGTTCCTAGTCTTTGCAACTTTGTTTTGTGTTACTTTCAGAATTCTGATTCAAGCTCCCAACCCTGCCGTGATTTATTGATTGTTATAGGCATACCTTAGTTCATCGTTGCATATTATAGGCCTATTACAAAGTTTGTTGCCGGCCATAGGTATATTACAGTATTTGTTGGCAGTCGTACGCATCTTACGGTATTTGTTGACTGAAGTAGGCATATCACAGTGTTTGTTACACCAAAGATATATTACGGTATTCATGTGTTTAAAGAGCCCTCTATTTTGTTACATATTTATAAATTTGATTTTTAAAATATGTCTCAAAACGTTCGTGGTATCTCTATGAGAGTATGTGTCTGAACATGCTTGGTATCTTTCTAAAAACATGTGTAATGCTAAGCATTTCCACTCTTGATCTGGCTAGTTTGAGTTATTGGTAAATGCTCAGACATGAAACTCATGATTTAAATATTTAGGTTTTTTGGTGTGGATCAATAACATGCTTAGGAGAGAATGGGTGTGAGGACGCTTAATAAGATGTAATATACCCGTCATAAAATTTGAACGACTTTTATATTTATTATGCAAGTATTTTGAAGAAAATATTTTGATAAACCTTTTTTAGAATACGACTTCAAAGATATCATACTTTAATTATTTTACGACATTCATTTTTATTTAAGAGCTCCGCTTAAGGATTTGTACATTCCATTGGTGTTTTAGAAAATGAGTATACGATGGGTTGTTGTTTAGAAAAACAAAATGTTTTGGGGTGTTATGCTAATCTCACGACTGGAGTTTGGATTGAGACAACAACATTTAATCATGCATAACTGATTGTAATTGGATTGGTACTTAGATGAAGGCTGACCTGACATGGTTCAGACTCCAAATGTTTTTGATCCAGCTTGAAACGAGTGCCTCCAACTAGTGTCTGAACACCTACAGCGGTGTGGTACTTGAGCATGACCTTAGCTTCTGCTGCTATCTGACTTGCAAGTTCTCTAGTCGGACACATAACTAAAACATATATAGGAGGCAGGCGTTGATTGTTCTTGGCACCCATAGCATTGACAACTGCTTCTATTGCTGGAAGCTGCATGTATTAGAACAAGAAAAAGTAAATGTAAACCAAAAAGAAAAAAAATATAATGACGAAACACATAATGAGCCTTAAATATCTAGAAAATAATGTACCAAGAAAGCTGCAGTTTTTCCAGTACCAGTCTTCGCCTTAACTAGGGCATCTTTCCCTGTTTAATATCGAAACAATAATTAATATCACGAATCTAGATGAAGGCAGATAAAGATATAATGCAAAATTAAGAAAGATGGAGTCGGAAATAGAAACTAGAATACACAGGAATTTATTTTTACAGCAATATACCCAAAAAATGGAGCCTATTTTTAGATCATAAATGGAAACATGGTAAACTTGCACAGGGCGAACATAATAACCAAATCATGAACGCTGAGGATGCAGTATACCTTCAAGGCCAACGGAAATAGATGCCTCTTGTACCCTTGTCATCTGCACATAACCAGCCTCGGAGAGAGCCTTGACTGTCAACGGGGAAATACCACATTCATCAAATCTGAGGCCAGGGTATATCGAGTCACTACAAAACCGGCTTTATTGGACATACATGCAAAACAAGAGACTTTGACAATCATTTAAGAAAATTAACAGAATTGTGAATCCTCAAGTATGTTGAAATTATTACAAATCACTGATTTTCTCCTCATTCACCTAATACCCAATTATCTTAATAATTTAATATATGACATAATTCAGTTACGCTGACTACTAATATATTTTCATATAGAACAGTTGAAGAGGAATCAAAATGCTTAGCGTGCTAACACGAGCATTCAACAAATCTTAGTCGTGGTAAAACAAGGTTATTTTTGAGCTGTGATTGGCAATACTAAACACTAATGAAATCCAAATTCTACTTTCAACCAAGTGTGAGAATTTAGCTTTTATATTTAAGCTGAACATTTTAAAAGAAGTAAAACAAAACCTTTTCCCAGAAAAAAGAGGTTCCAGATCAGTTCCTTGGGATTCCTTTTCCATTAACTTTTTCTTCTCCAATTCATTTCTAATCATCTCAACTGGCATCGAAAAGGCCAGCTCATCCAATTCCTTCTGCGGAAATCTTCTATTGCTGAACTTCACATCATACTTCCCCAACAAACCATTACCGCCCAGCATCATATCCATTTCCCCATCTCTGCGACTTTTGGAAATTTTCTTTGGCACATCTTCTACTACACCATAATCAGAATCATCATCACTACCTGAACTATCATTCTTCCTAAACCTTCGACCTGGCCTCACAGAATAATATCTCTGCCCAAATGCATGATTCAACTTCATAAGCTCGGAGCTTGTATTCCACGATCCAACACATGACCCTGAGGCAGAAGAATAATGCCTAACCCTCATTTTTTCAAGCAAGTTTAGCGGCCATATAAAATCTCCCTGAGGTATTTTGAAATTAGCATCATCATTTTCGGATTTTTGCAAATCCACATCAGACTGAAACTGAGGCTGAGTGAATTTTAACGGTCCATCATCCTCATTCCAGAGATCCTCGGCTCCATCTTTCATGAACCTATCAGCTAACGATTTCACGTGGTCTTTGGAAGACATGGGGAGATTATCGGAAAAGGAAGCGGTAGCGCGAGGGGCAAGATTGGCTCGGATTTCGGAGCGGATACGTGCCTGGTAAAGCTGCTTCTCCTGATCGAGAAGCTTGCGCTCTTTCTCCATGGCTTTCTTTTCGTGAAGGCGCTTCCATTGCCACTTGTTGATGCCGCCGGGGAAGGTGCGTGGACCGCCTCCCATGTGACGTGTGAAGATGAAGTTGCTGAGGAGAGTTTTGGAACGTTCTCGGGAGAGGCTGAAAGAGTACATGATGATGAAGAGGGGGAAGTTGGAGAGTGCAGAATTGAAATCTGGTGGCTGCGAGAGGAGCCTTAGGGTTTAAGAGAAGTCAAGGTTTTTCCCTATCAACGAGGCTCGCCCGTCGCTATGCTACCCATCGTTAGTAATTATTGAAATTCTTTATTACCATTGCACGCAATGGTTCAACTAATATTACTTCTTATAACTAAATATGAAATAATTATAAATAGAAAATATTAAAAAAATATTACATATCTAATATACCGCAGAAGCTAAATGTAACATCCCTTAATAGGAATTCGTCCACCAGAACCTACTGCGAAACAAAACAATTTCTGCATCAAGATAGAAAGAGTTGTCGATGGCTCCATACATCTAGTCTGAGCCCATCTCGCCGCCACGGTTCTGATCAGCTGATCTGCTCGTGCTCCAAAACCTCCAAATGATTCCATGATTAAAGGCACAAACATAAGCCCATAAATTGAACAACCATCACCGTACTTAGAGATTTTCTTCTCCTCTGCCTCTCCTAACTCTAGTCATACCCCTACCCCCACAAAGGGGAAGACAATGAACACATCCACACAAAGATCTCTCCCTCCATCCTAAGTCGGCACCAAAATGACCGCTGGCTTCTCTCCTCTATCTCGGGCAGTAAATTAGCCTCCCTAAAAAAGGTGAACAAGGCGTCTCTCACTGCGTTTATGCCTCTGAATCCTCCTCCCTCCCCCTAGGCAATGGGAACCGTGATCACCGGGCGCATCATAAGTGTGCAAACCTCTACATGCCTCACAAGCGCGAGAAAAACACATTGTGACCGGTACTGTACTTGAGGGTCAAACAATATGCCGCCAGGTTCATACGAATCCCAAAGAAAGGCGTAGGTATCGTTGTGGTCCAAATACCGCTACCGAACATAGAAACCGCATTCACCAAGGTTTTTACTCGGACCCCTCCCCGCCCCTTGATCTCTTCCCTAATGACTTCAGCGGCCAACCCGGTAAGCCACTGCTGTGGTTTAGCCTTCGATCTCAACTCCCCCAAACTAACTGGGGAGGTAAGTAGAAACCTCTTTTCCATTCTTCAAGCAAGATTCCACACCTTGACGAAGAGAATGAGTCCCGCGTAAGCATCTCCCACAACCCCCTGCCTGCACCAAGGAAGCAACAGCAGCCGAGAAGGCCACGTTATTCCCTACCGGAATGCCTAGCCCACCGAACTTAAGAGGCAACTCCACCAACCTCCGCTGCTCTACCGTGAAACCCATGTTCCAGATATGCACCAAACATTGATGTACCGCTGCATCAAAAGA
Organism: Umbilicus rupestris; assembly: GCA_963678935.1. NCBI lineage: Eukaryota > Viridiplantae > Streptophyta > Magnoliopsida > Saxifragales > Crassulaceae > Umbilicus > Umbilicus rupestris. The sequence goes on from OY787619.1 coordinate 6,397,125, forward strand.
GCGAATCGACACCTCGATCCAGCCTAGTGGTGAACTCCTCAAATTGTACATCATCTACGGCATGCCAACACAAGCCCACAAAAGTAACAGCTCAAACTGCGAATTATCCAACTTAGAAACTTCAGTAAGGATGGCTTGAATCATCAGAACTTTCTGTCCCACAACCCTGTTAGCCCTTCCTTCTCCCATCCGCCGAAATAGGATTACCCAAGATAGATAACACCGAAAAATCAAATAAAAAAATCGTCTGGCACCTCCGGGCGCCGCCGCCGGCCCCACGCGGCCACCACCATAAGGACTTGCTATGGTTTACTATTAACCCTAGCCGCGGACCCAACTCTTGAATGACCCCAACAGCTATCGGCAAATCCTCCCTTTACCCATCAAAAAACTTTTGTTTAAGAATAGGAAATCACTGTGTTTATTGATTTGTTCTGAAACAATATTTGAAATTATTAGGCTTCACTAAACTACAGAAGTAGATTTTGTGCTTAAAATTAAGTTTGGATTTACAATTTTGATGAATAAGTTATTATAAATATTCTCGTACTTATCTAAGAAATTTAAATTCGATGACGGCAAAAGAGACTTTTGAGTAGAGTAAAATTCAACAAGGAGGAGACACGTTTGGAGTCAAGATTATTCTGGACAGAGAAAAGGTTTCAGAAGGATTAAATGGGGAGACATTTCAATGGTTTCAGTATCTCAGTTAAATGAGGCATTTACGTTTTCAAGTTCAAATGGAAAGAAAATATGGATGAGGTTGGAATAAATCTAGCTAGGTAGAGATAGCAGCGCTAACAGCGAGACAGAAAAGATGAAGCAAGGACGGTGTATGAATTTCAAAATAGGAAAGACAAGCAAATAATAGCGGTGAAAAGCGGAAAAGAGGTAGGTGACATGGGGAACAAAATTCTAAACATCCTTTTTGTTAAGGTAATGGCATCCTTGACAAAACAAGCGCAAGAAGTTGCCACAACATCCCCTGAAGATTGAAGCTGAGGAAGCTGCAAAAGAAGGAGTTCAAAGATGAGAGGAGGATTGCCTAAGATTAGAAGGGTTCTTGGATTTTGTCAAAATGCCAAGGGGGAGATTGTTAAGGTATGTGGCATCATTGACAAACTCCTACAAAGTGCACTAGAGCTTGCTACAGCAAGTATGGAAAGAAAACAGCTGATGAAGAGCTTTCCAGAGTGAGCAAACTCAGTAAGTGGCGCTCCAGATGAAGACATTAAGTGGCGCCTGAGCTTAATGTCTTCACGAGGAGCGCGACTTAATGTTGCCTTGGGGCGCTCAGAAATCTGAAAGTGATCATGAAGACATCAGCTTGTGCAATCTGGGCAGAGTGACTATCTCAGTGCTCAAGCAGTGGAGTAAGCAAGTGCTATAGCAATCTCTGGAGCAGAAGTTCAGTAGCAGAAGTATTGCATACCTTCGGACAGCATGTGCTACAGCAGATGCTGAAGCTAAAATGCTGTAGCAGAAATTCAAAGAGCTGAATATTCAGGAGAATATTTCTGGAGTGTCTCTCAAGAACAAGGGCAGATTTGTTGAGTGAAGATTTGATTGGAAAATCAAAACTTCTACAAATTAGGAGATATGATCTTCTAGAGATCTTGGAGGATCTTCCTTAAAATTGATGGGATTGTTTCCTAATGCATTTAGGAAATTCCAGCAGCAGGAAACAACTCCAGAGCAAGTGAATAATGAGCTGCTACAGCACAAGTGAAGCAGCAGCTGCAGCAGGGGATGCTATAGCAGGAGCTTGTTCAAGTGGCTGTTTCATCTGTCCGAGAAGCAGCAGCAACCTGGGCTTGTCTAGAAGGGCTGGAAACCCTATGGAGAGCATCTGAAGAATTTCTAAAAAGGTGTGGAGTATATTCCAGTGAGGTTTACTAGTCAGAGAAGGAGATTTGCATTGTAGATAAATATCAAATCTAATCTCCTAGATTTTAGGAGATAATTGTTCTTATTGGGACATTGCCTAAACCTGGACATTGCTTAAAGCTGGTGCTGCTTTTAAGAAGAAGAGGTTTACAGCAGTATGGTTGATCGAAGCTGAGGGATACACGAGTGCATACACGGAATTCAGAGAGAACAATTTGTGGTGTGCGACGGACGTTTTTCTTCGATCATCACCCAAGAGCAGAGCGTGAGCGCAGAGCTGTGGTGATAGAAGCAGAAGGTGGTCAGGACTTGCAGAGTCTGATCCAAGCTTGATCTGGAAGCCAATTCAGAGCAGTGGTGCTTGTTGGTTGATCAAGGACAGCCGCGGAAGAACTGACTGGTGGTTGGCTCGGTCAAGTGTCGTGCGGCAGTACTCGCTAGTGGCAGGTAGTCACTGAGTGAGGGGGAGTATTCCAGAGTGTGCAGCGCTCGTGGAATTGTTCGAACGGCTCGGCAGAAGGCTTTGGAGCGACGCGGACAAATTGTGCTTCAGCTGTGTGTTACAGCAGTTGCTACAGCAACCCTGCTGAGTTGAGTGTAGTTTAGAATAGGCTGAGTCTTGAGAAGTCTGTAGCTATTCAAGATTGACATTTGTAGAGGGTGTGCAGACACAAGTCAGAGCTTGTTCTGATTGTGTCAAGTGATCCACACAAAGGTTGAGTAGCATAGGTTGCGTGGGTTTGTAACCGAGTGTACTTGGAGACCTTCGTGGTTAGTGGATTGAGGACTGGAGAATAGTCCTCCCCAGACGTAGGCAGTTGGCCGAACTGGGTGAACAAACTTTGTGGTGCTGTTGGCCACAAAACTGATTCGTGTCCATCCTTGTACGAAGACAATTCAGCAGAGGTGAACGCTTTAGGAGGATATCAGAATTTCAACAACAGACCACCTCAGAGGAAGTTTGGATTAGCTGCGAATGGATATAGTTGGAAGAACGAGGGTGGATTTCCTAAGGAGCGAGCCGCGCCTCAACAGCAGACCCAGTTTTATCGGCCACCATTTCGTCAGCAACAAGAGGGTTACAACAATGCTGATCAGCATCAACAAACGAGGAACTATAATCAGCCAGGTCAGACTAACCCGCTAACCGTTAATGATTTTGCAGTGAATCTTCAACAATACCAAGCGAAGACGGATGGTGCTATTGCGGAGTTATCAAAGCAAATGTCGCAGTTGATCAAGGTCGTCAATGAGTTTAAGAATGACTAGGGCAAATTACCATCTCAAATGATCCCCAACCCGAAGGGAAATGTTAGCGCTATGACTTTGAGGCGAGGGAAGGTGCTCAAGGGTTTAGAAGAGGGAGATAGGGGAACAGAAACAGTGCGTTCGGCGCTTGATGAGAACATTAACCAGAGGCGCGACGCGGTAATGTTTTCTCCTGGAGCGCAAATAATGTATGAAGGAGACGCGGTCAACACAAAGACCGCGCCTGGAGCCGACAATAATAGCGCACCCGATGAGAACATTATCTCTGAACGCGCCACTCTAAAGTCTACTATGGACGCGGTAACCACTGACTTGAAATCCGAATTTCGCCGTACTGACCCTCCTTTGCCCTTTCCATTGCAGGTTAAGGCCTCTAGGAAGCAATTGATCGACAAGGAGGTGTGGGATCTCTTCAAAAGGGTTGAAATCAATATCCCACTACTCGAGGCAATTAAGCAAATTCCACGCTACGCTAAATTTCTAAAGGAGTTGTGTACCAACCGCCGCCGTTCAACTCAACCTGAGCAGGTAATGTTTAACACTAACGTGTCTGCAGTTATTCAAAGAAAGATACCTCCTAAGTGCGGAGACCCAGGTATGTTCATCATCCCTTGTGTTATTGGCAACATTAGAATCGAAAACTGCATGCTTGATCTCGGTGCGTCTATAAATGTTTTGCCTTATTCTTTGTATTCGAGATTATGGATTGGACCATTGAAGCCGCCTGGACTAACGATTCAATTGGCAGATAGATCTTGTAAGCGACCTGAAGGTATCATAGAAGATGTTTTAGTGCAGGTTGGTGACTTGATCTTTCCAGCGGACTTCTACGTGCTCATAATGGATGGTAGTGACCCGGCTAATCATCCACCTATTTTGCTTGGTCGCCCCTTCTTGAAAATGTCAAAGATGAAGGTTGATTACGACTCTGGGGTGCTGACCATGGAGGTGGAAGACGAGACGATAAAATTTGATTTATTCAAGGCTATGCAACACCCACCTGAGCACGCGACGGTAAATGCATTGGATGCGTTAGACGATGTAGTACAAGAGACACAAAGCACCAGCGGCGAAGACCTATTGAGGACATCACTGGAGAGCGCCATTTTTACACAGGAGGATTCCTACGCTCTCTACGAGGATATACGTGCCATACTTGCACAACTTGATGTTTCTCGTCCTCTGACGCCCAGGTATGAGGTTAGTCAAATTCAATTATTTAAAACTAACTCTTTATTGCCTTCTTCTGTGCAGGCACCGTCTGTAGAGCTGAAACCTCTTCCTGAACATTTGAAGTACGCATTTTTTGGCGAAAATGACACTCTCCCAGTGATCATTAAGAGCGGACTTGAGGATGAGCAAGAACAGAAGCTCATAGAGGTACTTAAAACTAACAAATTGGCTATAGGTTGGATGCTTGGGGTCATACGAGGGATAAGCCCGGTGGTGTGCATGCATAGAATTCTATTAGAAGATGGGGCTAAGCCTTCGAGAGAGCCGCAGCGTCGCTTGAACCCAGTGATGATGGAGGTAGTGCGCAAAGAGGTACAAAAACTTTTAGATGCTGATGTTATCTACCCTATTTCAGATAGCCAATGGGTTCCTGTACACATGGTGCCGAAAAAGACGGGCATCACAGTTGAGAAGAATGAAGCCGGCGAGATGGTGACTACACGTGTTAAGAATGGATGGCGTATGTGCATAGACTACAGGAAGCTGACGCGTAAGGATCACTTTCCTCTTCCATTTATTGATCAGATATTGGACAAGCTGGCAGGTAAACCCTATTTTTGTTTTCTTGATGGTTTTTCGGGTTATAACCAACTCCCTATCGCACCTGAGGACCATGATAAAACTACTTTCACATGTCCATTTGGCACTTTTGCATTTAGACGTATGTGTTTTGGTTTGTGCAATGCGCCTGGAACCTTTCAGAGGTTGGTTACTAGCATATTCTCTGACATGATTGGTAGTTTCATTGAGGTCTTTATGGATGATTTTACTGTGCATGGTGACACTTTTGATGCATGCCTAGACAACTTGAGTAGAGTACTTGAACGGTGTGTGTCTATGAATTTATTGCTGAATTATGAAAAGTGTCATTTCATGGTTACACATGGTGTGGTCTTAGGGCATATAGTCTCCCGAGAGGGGATTCAGGTTGATAAAGCGAAAATAGATTTGATTTCTAGTCTTCCTTACCCTTCCACGGTGCGTGACATTAAATCGTTTCTTGGGCATGCTGGTTTTTATCGTCGTTTTATTAGGGATTTTTCCAAGAAAGCTCTGCCCTTATCTAACTTGTTGTAGAAAGATGTGCCATTTGAGTTTACAGATCAGTGCAGGGAGGCATTCGACGAGCTAAAAATTGCGCTAACTAGTGCGCCTATTATTCGAGCACCTGATTGGAGCCAGCCATTTGAAATTATGTGCGATGCCAGTTATTATGCAGTGGGAGCAGTGCTCGGACAGAGAGCAGACAGGAAGCCAGTTTTCATTTACTACCCTTAGCGTACCTTGGACGCGGCTCGGAGAAATTATTCCACCACTGAGAAAGAATTACTAGCTGTTGTCTTTGCTTTAGAAAAATTCAGACCTTATTTATTGGGTACTAAAGTAATTGTGTTCTCTGATCATGCAGCTATTAGGTACTTGATGACGAAGAAGGAGGCTAAACCGCCGCTGCTTCGTTGGATTTTGCTGCTGCAAGAATTTGACCTCGAAATCAAGGACAAGAAGGGAGTTGAGAACACAGTTGCTGACCACCTGAGTCAATTAGTGAGGGAGGAAGAAGCTGGGCAGATTACTGAGACATTTCCAGATGAGCACCTCTACGCCATCGAAGGTAAAATTCCATGGTACGCTCAAATAGTGAACTAACTAGTCGGAGGTAAATGCCCACCTCTTTTCTCTAAAGCTCAATGTCTGAAACTTAAGCATGATGCTAGATACTATATATGGGATGATCCATTTTTGTGGAAAATAGGCGTAAACCAAATACTTAGGAGATGCATCCCTGATGATGAGATTTCTTCTGTGCTTAGTTTCTGTCATGAGCATGCATGTGGTGGTCATTTTGGCCCTAAAAGAACAGCTAGGAAAATACTAGACAGTGGATTTTATTGGCCGCATACTTTTAGAGATTCATATGAGCATTGCAAACGATGTGATAGATGCCAACGAGTAGGGAATATATCCATTAGAAATGAGATGCCTCAGATGCCGATTGTCGTTGATGAAGTGTTTGATAAATGGGGTATTGATTTTATGGGTCCATTTCCTGCATCACATGGTTATTTATACATTTTAGTGGCAGTAGATTATGTGTCTAAGTGGGTCAAAGCTAAGGCTACTCGGTGTGATGATGCTAAAACTGTAGTGGATTTTCTCCGCACTAATATATTTTGCAGACACGGAGTGCCGAAGGCTATAATCAGTGATCAGGGGACACATTTCTGCAATAGGATGATGGCTGCCACGCTAAAACAATATCATGTTCATCACCGTACATCCACAGCTTATCATCCGCAGACAAATGGCCAAGCTGAAATTTCTAACCGGGAAATCAAGGGAATCCTAGAGAAGATGGTCAAGCCTACACGGAAGGACTGGAGTCTACGCTTAAATGATGCATTATGGGCATACAGGACTGCCTACAAAACACCTATCGGAACTTCTCCTTATCATTTAGTTTATGGCAAGGCCTGCCATTTACCGGTGGAATTGGAGCACAGGGCGTACTGGGCACTTAAGCAGTGCAACATGGATTTGGCAAAGTCTGGGATGGAACGCAAGCTACAATTGAGTGAACTAGAGGAGTTGCGCCTAGAGGCTTATGAGAGCCAATCAGACTACAAGGCGCGAACTAAGCTCTACCATGACAAGTTCATCCTACGACGGACATTTGAGATTGGCCAGCAGGTGCTTTTATTTTCATCACGATTATGACTAATGCCTGGCAAGTTGCGTTCTAGGTGGACAGGTCCATACACGGTGGTGAAGATTTTCAATCATGGGGCATTGGAGTTGGAGAACCCGAGAAATGGCAACCGGTTTAAGGTGAATGGATAGCGCGTGAAGCATTACTACGGTGGACCGCAGCCAGATGCTCAAGAATGCGAGCTAACCGAGCCTCACGGCGATAACTAAGTTGAGGTACCGTCGAGCCAACAACGTTAAACAAAGGCGCTGTGCGGGAGGCAACCCGATGTTTTTTTGCATTTATTTTTCTTCTCTTTTTTTTTTTTTTGCAGTTTAATTCATAGGTCGTGTCTACTTAGTGTTTAATAGAGTCTTTTATATTAGAATGTCAAGGGATTGAATTGCTTGGTTTGGGGCATATCACAGTATGTACCGCGTCCACAAGCCACATTAGTTACCGCGCCGGTTACATACTTTAGCTTACTTAATGTCTACAGGTGGAGCTCAGATTATGTAAGCATAGGGCGCGCGCGACTCATGTGCAGCGCGCAACTCATGTGCAACGCGCCATCTTAATACATTATGTACCGCGCTATTGGTGTACATTAATCATCATAATGTCTTCTTACGGCGCGCGATCATATTCAGCAGGCCGCATCTCAACCCCATAAGAGTTGGGGGGCGCCTCAAAACCCCACTCTCTCACCTCTCACGCCAGCCAACATCCCAGGTCCAAAACCTTGTTTTTCACTCCATTCTTACGACGATTCTACTTGCTTAAACATCCCAGGTACTCCTTAACCCTACCTCATACTCAATTGATGCAATATTGAACTGAATCTCAAGTTTTGGGAGTTTTAGGGTTTATGCTTGATCTGTAAATTTGACGAAATTGGATATATTTATTGGTTGCAGGTTACTCATACATGTTCTGGGGTGCTAGGGTTTCGATTTAGAGTGTTAATTTTGAGTATTGGGGGTTGAAATAGATTAGGGTTCATGGCTGTTCTTCGTTTGAATCTGCAGAAATCGCGCGCCGGGTGAGAACATTATCCGCTCGCCGGTAGCATACATTAACGCATTGACTGCGCGCCCTAATGTCTTCTTCCGGCGCGCCATCCCCTGATTGGCGTTGACTTACATCTTATACGCACTTGTTTCGATTTTTTTTCCAGGATGACACCAAAAGAGAGCCTACATTCAAGGAACTTTACGGACAGATCTCTCGGAAGCAGTGCGGTGCTAGCACTTTTGTCGACGAAGAATTCCTACGGGCTAGCGGTCTATACGATCGCGTACTATAGTTGCTCACAGGAGCTGGCTGGCCTGGACTCTTGACCATCCATTCAGAGACGGACGTGGAGGATATCCGGGAGTTTCTGGCGTCATTCAACTATGTGGGCCGCGCAGACAATCTCGGTATCCGGTACAGGCACCGCGGCCAGTTTTATATCACTCACCCACCACAGTTGCGTGAGTTATTTGGATGGTAGGTAGATATCTGCAACTGGCGCTGCATGATTTCCGCTTTTATCCTACTTGGCTCGACCTCTCTTCGGATACGAGGCAGTACAGCTCTAGCGCCAGCAAGGCGCGTACTCTTCGTGAGCCGGCCTGTTTTTACCTCCAGAAGCTCCTCTCCGGGTCAGTCTTCGGAGGAGACAATGGGGGCGACAAATTGCCCTCGTACGAGATGCGTGTGTTACATTGCTGCCATCGTCAGTTAGCTCTCGATTTTGTCGATGTGCTAGGCAAGTTCTAGAAGAGGAGATTGACGTGTGGAGACATATACTGCGGAGGGCTTATCACCTATATGTTGTGCCGCCTCCATGGTCAACCGGTCTTGGACTCGCACCATCTTATCCCTCCGAAGTTTCTCACGCGGCGGCCTGATCAGTTTGCCTGGACTTATCATTTGGATCGGAGGTACCATGAGCCGCTACCGACAGACAGGCGCCGCAAGCAGCCAGCAGCAGCAGAATAGGCTGAGTCTTCAGCTGCCGGCTCTAGGAGAGCCGCACGGAGGACAGCACCCATAGATATTGAGCAGCCACCACAGGTTTTCGCCCAGGCACAGTTGGACGCAACATTCAACGCCTATAGGGTGTTGGATTATTTCTTACCGCCTGGGACGCACCAGGGTGGCTTCCAGGGCAGCCGATTCCTCCAAAGTACGTGATTGCGCGGGAGTCTCCCCCATCCCCCAGCGGATCCACAGACGGCTCTGCCGAGTTCTAGGGGAGTTTCTGTTTTCTTTCTTCTTCATTTCTTTTTTCATCATTTATGTTATTTGGTTGTGTTGCATGACCCGCCCTTGAGCATAAGTCGATCCGTGAGGACACGGCTATGTTCAAAAGTGTGGGGTGGGGTAGTAGAGTCTGTTGTGTCAGCACGTTTACCTTTATTAGCATGCATTAGCAGTAACTATGTCGCTCGTTTTTTTTTTTTTCAATTTTGTGTATGCTACGATGGAGATACTAATTTTATGAGATGATGTTCGATGCTATGAGATTTTGATGCGTATGCATTGCATGATTTCTGAAATTTTGTGACGCGAGTTACGTTATGTTATATGTTCCTTTGGGTTGAGATATTACAGGATGTGGAGTTGACAGAAAATGTTCTAGAGGGACTTGACAAGCATTCGAAGGATTAGTCGCGTAGCGCATTGAGTTTGTGGAGGTTGGCACTCCGAGTTATGAGGGGTGAGACTTTCACTCCATCATTGCAGTGTTTATGCAATGGTGGGACGGGAAAACAAACCGTCCTATCTCTAGTCCTAGTAACCGGGAATGGGTGGGTAACCCCTATCCTGCCTCACGCTGAAAGGATAATGATGAGAAAGAGCGGGACGCGCTCCATATGCTGTTATTCGAAGGCGATGATTGGAACGGTTCAAAGAGTAAAAAGGAATGGACAAGCAATTCACATTAGAGAGTGATGATGCAAGTATGGCAGTGTTTGACAAAACCAGCACAAGTGAACAAGGAGCAGCTTCAGCAGGGGATGCTATAGCAGGAGCTTGTTCAAGTGGCTGCAGCATCTGTTCGAGTAGCAGCAGCAACCTGGGCCTTTGGCAAGAAGACCTGGCAGCCCTGTTGAGAGCATCAGAAGAATTTCTAAGTTGCTGGCAAGAATATTCCAGTGGGGAATTCCTAGCTAGAGAAGGAGATTGGTTTTGGAGATCAAATCAAATCTAATCTCCTAAAAATAGAAGATAATTGTTTCTTTTTGGGACATTGCTAAATTCTGTTCTGGATTGATGTTGGCGTTGCTTCTAAGGAAGAACAGGTTAGAGCAAAACTAGTGATCGAAGCGGAGGGATACACGAGTGAGTGCGCAGAATTCAGAGAAAGGAATTTTGGTGTGCGACGGACGAGTTCTTCGATCATCACCCGAAAGCAGAGCGTGAGCGCAGAGCTGTGGTGACAGAAGCGGAAGGAGATCAGGACTTGCGTAGTCTGATCCGAGCTTGATCTGGAAGCCACTTCAGAGCAGTGGTGCTTGTTGGTTGATCAAGGAAGGCCGCGGAAGAACTGACGGGTGTGTGGCTCGGTCGAGTGTCTAAGCGGCAGCTCTCGCTAGTGGCAGGAGGTCACTGAGCAAGGGGGAGTATTCCAGAGTGTGCAGCGCTCGTGGAATCGTTCGATCGGCTCGGCAGAAGGCCTTAGAGGTGGCTACAGCAACCCTGCAGAGTTGAGTGTAGTTTAAAATAGGCTGAGTTTCGAGGAGACAGTAGCTATTCTAGATCGACATTTGTAAAGGGTGTGCAGACACAAGTCAGAGCCTGTTCTGATTGTGTCCAGTGATCCACACAAGGTTGAGTAGCATAGGTTGCGTGGAGTTGTAACCGAGTGTACTTGGAGATCTCTGTGATTAGTGGATTGAGGACTGGAGAATATTCCTCCCCAGACGTAGGCAGTTGGCCGAACTGGGTGAACAAACTTCTGTCTTGTTCATTATTTTTGCTGAGACAATTTCCGAGTGAACAAGAGCGTGCTGCAGCAACTGCTTGTTCACAAATCTGTCTGTCAAGAGACGCTGGGAATTTCAATTGGTATCAGAGCAGGAGCTCAACACACAGAGTAAAAGATTCTATAGTGTCTCTGAAGAAGCCAAGACAATGAAGGAAGGACAGAGCACAAGCAGACCTCCATTGTTGGAAGAAAGCAACTATGGATATTGGAAGGCTAGGATGAAAGCCTTTCTCAAGGCCATTGATGAGAAGACTTGGAGAGCTATCGTGGTCCCGTGGTCTCCCCCAATCACCATGGATGAACAGGGAGTCACACGGATAAAGCCTGAGGAACAATGGACTGCTGAAGAGGGAGCTGCAGCAACTGGTAATTCAAAGGCTCTGAATGCGATTTTTGCTGCAGTTGATGCTAACAATTTCAGGTTGATATCAAATTGTGATATGGCCAAACAAGCTTGGGAAATTCTACAAACTGCACATGAAGGAACTGATAGAGTAAAGCTGTCAAGATTACAGATAATTGCCACACAGTTTGAGAATCTGAGAATGCTGGAAGAGGAGACTGTCACTGAGTTTAATGCAAAACTTTGTGATCTGGCAAATGAAGCCCATGCTCTTGGTGAACCTATTCCTGAAGAGAAGCTGATCAGGAAGGTCCTCAGATCGTTGCCCACAAGATTTGACATGAAAGTGACGGCCATTGAAGAAGCTCAAAATGTCAGATTCAAGAGGCTGAAGAGTTGATGGGATCCCTCAAACAATTTGAGATGAAACTGGTTAAAGAAGATCTCACTCCTAAGGACAAGAATATTGGACTGAAGGTTGAAACAGAAGCTAAGAAGCCAGTTCCAGATGATCAGCTGAGTATGCTCGTCAAGAACCTTGGAAAGCTCCTGAAGAACATGGACTCAAGAACTGGACAAAGCTCATCCTCACGGAAACAATTCAGAAAAGGTGGAGAAAATAAAAGGAGAGGGAAGGAACCTGCTCAGAATGAAGATGAGAAGAAAGATGAGAAAGAACGTGCAATGTTGGAACTGTGCAGGGTATGGCCATCGACAAATCAACTGCACCAGCAAACCGATGAAAAAGAGGGCTCTCTCTGCCAGTGGAAGTGAAGACGAGACAGATCTAAGTGAGGATGAATGAAACTTGGCCAGATACAGATAAGCCAGCAGAGGCAGAAAAACACACGGAAGAGTGAACCAGCTCCTGCTACAGCAACCTCTGTATCACCGTGACAAGAAAGTCTCGAAGTATAAAAGATGTTATAGCTGCGGGCACAATGGTCACATAAAGAGAAATTGTTCTTCAGCATACACCGGAAAAGGTTCTGCTAGGAAATTAATCAAGCAGAAATATGCGCGGACTCAGCTTCTCGCATTTGTCAGCACAGCAAGCACCTCGGATAAGATAAGCTGGTATTTTGACAGTGGTTGTTCAGGGCACATGACAGGAGAAAGATCCTTCTTGAAAAACATAACACCCTGCCTGAAACAACGAGTGAAGTTTGGAAACGGCTTGAGAGGAAGAGTTCTAGGAAAGGGAACTTTAGCAGTTGAAGGAATGCCCAACCTGAACAATGTCTTTCTAGTGGAAGGACTAAAGGCGAACCTCATAAGCATCAGTCAGCTGTGTGATGGAACTAAATAGGTGAAATTTACGAAAGACTCGTGCAATGTTTTCGACAAAACTGGAGAATGTATAATGGAAGGAGCCAGATCAAAAAGCAATTGTTATCTTCTCAATGTGAGTTCAAACTCACTGTCTCCGAAATGTATGCTGACAAAGGCTGAGGAAATGATTCTTTGGCATAGAAGGATGGGTCATGTTAACTTGAGGACTCTGAAGAGAATTGCAACAGAAGGGCTCGTCAGAGGAATACAGCTGATAAAAGGGGAGACAAACTCTATCTGTGGAGATTGTCAGATTGGGAAACAAAAGAAGGCTTCACACCCAAGAGTCAAAGATGCAAGTACTACCAGACCTCTGCAGTTGATACACATGGACCTGATGGGTCCAATGGAAGTTGAGAGTCTGGGCAGAAAAAGGTATGCCTTCGTCTGTGTTGATGACTACTCCAGATTCACCTGGATTAATTTTATCAGAGAAAAATCAGATACTGTGAAATTTATAGTGGCACTGGTGTCCCGTCTAGAGCAAGAGAAAAATCTCAGAATCACCAGCATTCGCAGTGATCATGGTAGGGAATTTGAAAACGAAGCTGTGGATGATTTCTGTCGTTAAAGGGGTATCTCACATCAGTACTCTTCTCCCATCACCCCTCAGCAGAATGGAGTAGTGGAACGAAAGAATCGGACAGTTCAAGAAATGGCCAGAGTCATGATTCATGCTAAGAGGGTTCCCCTGAGATTTTGGGCAGAGGCCATGAACACCGCATGTTACATCATTAACAGAGTCACCTTACGGAGAGGAACCAACCAGACCTGCTATGAGCTCTGGAATCAGAAGAAGCCCACAGTTAAATATTTCCACATCTTTGGAAGTGACTGTTTCATTCTGAGAGACCGGGAGTATAGGAAGAAGCTTGACCCAAAGAGTGATCCTGGAGTGTTCTTGGGTTATTCGATGAACAGCAGGGCTTATCGAGTCTTCAACCAGCGGACAAATACAGTAATGGAATCCATAAATGTAGTAGTCAATGATGCTGAAAAAGTCCCTGCCACTGATACTGATGATAAAGACTCAGACTCTGAAGAGCTGCCTGCCAGTCAGAACAGAAGTGAACAAGCTGTGGCTCCAGAAGATGCTACAGCAAGTGCTGAAGCAGAAAATCCAGATGAACAATTAGAAAGCCTGTCTGAAGATTTGAATAATGAGGCTCCTGATCCACCATCAAGGCAGCCTCCGAAGAAGATTCAGAAGAATCATCCTCTGACCAATGTGATTGGAGACCCGGCAGGAAGAAGAAGAACCAGAAGCAATGCTTATCTCAATACCTGCTTTTTGTCCAGTATGGAACTTAAGAGCTTCAAGGAAGCCATGAGTGATGAATTCTGGATGATAGCTATGCAGGAAGAACTTGTAGAGTTCGAAAGACATGATGTTTGGGACCTGGTGGACAGACCCAATGGAGTGAATATTATAGGCACCAAGTGGATCTTCAAAAACAAAACTGATGAAAAGGGAAACATCACAAGAAATAAAGCCAGACTGGTTGCTCAAGGATACTCTCAAATTGAGGGCCTAGATTTCGAAGAAACGTTTGCTCCAGTTGCTCGTCTGGAGGCCATCAGACTCCTTCTAGCTATGTCTTGTTTTCTAGGGTTTAAACTGTATCAAATGGATGTCAAAAGTGCGTTTCTGAACGGAGACCTCTCTGAAGAAGTATATGTTACTCAGCCAAAAGGTTTTGAAGATCCTCATCACCCAGCGCATGTATACAAGTTGAAGAAAGCCCTGTACGGACTTAAACAGGCTCCTCGGGCATGGTATGAGAGGCTGACAGTATTTCTGGAAAAACATGGCTACAAACGAGGGGGAGCTGACAAAACTCTGTTTGTAAAAAGAACCAAGTCAGATGTGATCATTGCACAAATTTATGTGGATGACATTGTCTTCGGATCGAAGTCTCAGCACCTGGTGAAGCAGTTTGTGGACCACATGCAGCAGGAATTCCAAATGAGCATGGTCGGAGAACTGTCCTATTTCCTTGGTCTGGAGATTACCCAGAAAGAAGATGGCATCTTTATTGCACAAAGCAAATACAGCAAGAATCTTGTGCAGAAATTTCAGCTAGATAAGGCCAGCCACAAACGAACCCCTGCTGCCACTCATGTCAAAGCCATCAAAGATGAACATGGAGTGGAAGTGAGTCAGACAATCTACAGAAGCATGATTGGGAGCTTACTGTATCTGACTGCCAGCCGCCCCGACATTTCCTTTGCAGTAGGAGTCTGTGCCAGATTTCAAGCCAGTCCCAAAGATAGTCACTTGCAGTTCGTCAAGCGAATTATTCGGTATGTTGGAGGAACTGTGAACTATGGCTTATGGTATACTAAGGACACAAATGCTAATCTGGTGGGATATAGTGATGCGGACTGGGCAGGATGCTCAGAGGACAGGAAGAGCACTTCTGGAGGATGCTTCTTCTTGGGAAATAACCTGGTGTCCTGGTTCAGCAGAAAGCAAAATAGCATTTCGTTATCCACAGCCGAGGCTGAATACATAGCTGCCGGGAGCTGCTGTGCTCAAATGTTGTGGATGAAGCAAATGCTGAGTGAGTATGGTCTTGATCAAGATGAAATGACTCTCTACTGTGACAACATGAGTGCCATCAACATCTCTAAGAATCTGATTCAGCACAGCAGAACCAAGCACATTGACATTCGTCATCACTTCATCCGTGATATAGTGGAAAAGAATATCATTGCGCTACAGCATGTGGTGTCGGCCAAACAGCTTGCTGATATCTACACAAAAGCTCTGGATGCAGTCCGATTCAAAGACCTGAGAGCCTCTCTGGGGCTCTGTGTAGTGCCTCCCTAGGGCAGCCAGGAGCACCCCCTTGTCATTTATTCCAAAAAGGGGGAGGAGAAGAAGGGGAGGTTACCGAAGAGAAAAATCTGTATTGAAATCCTTCCTAGGTTTTGTCAAAATGCCAAGGGGGAGATTGATGATGCAAGTATGGCAGTGTTTGACAAAACCAGCACAAGTGAACAAGGAGCAGCTTCAGCAGGGGATGCTATAGCAGGAGCTTGTTCAAGTGGCTGCAGCATCTGTCCGAGTAGCAGCAGCAACCTGGGCTTTTGGCAAGAAGGCCTGGCAGCCCTGTTGAGAGCATCAGAAGAATTTCTAAGTTGCTGCCAAGAATATTCCAGTGGGGAATTCCTAGCTAGAGAAGGAGATTTGTTTGGAGATCAAATCAAATCTAATCTCCTAAAAATTAGGAGATAATTTTTTCTTTTTGGGACATTGCTAAATTCTGTTCTGGACTGATGCTGGCGTTGCTTCTAAGGAAGAACAGGTTAGAGCAGAACTAGTGATCGAAGCGGAGGGATACACGAGTGCGTGTGCAGAATTCAGAGAAAGGAATTTTGGTGTGCGACGGACGAGTTCTTCGATCATCACCCAAAAGCAGAGCGTGAGCGCAGAGCTGTGGTGACAGAAGCAGAAGGAGATCAGGACTTGCGTAGTCTGATCCGAGCTTGATCTGGAAGCCAATTCAGAGTAGTGGTGCTTGTTGGTTGATCAAGGAAGGCCGCAGAAGAACTGACAGGTGTGTGGCTCGGTCGAGTGTCTAAGCGGCAGCTCTCGCTAGTGGCAGGAGGTCACTGAGCAAGGGGGAGAATTCCAAAGTGTGCAGCGCTCGTGGAATCGTTCGATCGGCTGGGCAGAAGGCCTTGGAGCGACGCGGACAATTTTGCATCAGCTGTGTGCTACAGCAACCCAGCAGAGTTGAGTGTAGTTTAAAATAGGCTGAGTTTCGAGGAGACAGTAGCTATTCTAGATCGACATTTGTAGAGGGTGTGCAGACACAAGTCAGAGCCTGTTCTGATTGTGTCCAGTGATCCACACAAGGTTGAGTAGCATAGGTTGCGTGGAGTTGTAACCGAGTGTACTTGGAGATCTCTGTGATTAGTGGATTGAGGACTGGAGAATAGTCCTCCCCAGACGTAGGCAGTTGGCCGAACTGGGTGAACAAACTTCTGTCTTGTTCATTGTTTTTGCTGAGACAATTTCCGAGTGAACAAGAGCGTGCTGCAGCAACTGCTTGTTCACAAATCTGTCTGTCAAGAGACGCTGCGAATTTCAGAGAGCAAAGCTCAAAAAGAAAAAAAATTCAAAACAGATGTGAAAGAAAAATCAGAAAAAGCAATGGAGTTGAGTGAAGTCTTCGGACCACACAAAACAAGAAAGTTTCAAAGGCTGTCCTACCAGAGAGAAAAAAGAAAAGTTGAGTTCCTCATAGCTGGGATTTCTCACGTGCCAGAGAAAGCAAACTCAGTGCATGCGCGTGACTATGACCTCGAGCTGAAGAATGGAGTGAGGAGTCTAAAGAGGACTATCTCCCAGTCATCCATTAAATTAAATCTTGACCTCTCAGGTAACATGTATCATTACGGTTTCTTGTTGATCATTATTGAAGAATGAATGTGAGCATATGTTGATGAACTGATTAGTGAGGATATCTCGGGTAAATTCAGTGTTGAGTCGTTGGCATATTAGAAGTGTTTTGAGTATTGCGAGTCTTGTTTTCG
Organism: Umbilicus rupestris; assembly: GCA_963678935.1. Classification (NCBI taxonomy): domain Eukaryota; kingdom Viridiplantae; phylum Streptophyta; class Magnoliopsida; order Saxifragales; family Crassulaceae; genus Umbilicus; species Umbilicus rupestris. The sequence continues at coordinate 6,414,399 of OY787619.1, forward strand.
TTCTTTGTTCCGGACGAACAAGTTTAAGTGTGGGGTGATTTGATGGGGCGTATTTATACGACTCGCTAAACCGTTTAAACCCAACTATTTTGACATGTTTTTATGTGAACAGTTACTTCTTAGTGTTGTTTGCATTTCAGGTGTCTGGAGTACATGAAAAGAGACTTGCGGCTCAAAATGGTGTTCTTAGGAAGAAAATCGACGTTGAAGGAAATCGGTGCGCATTTCAGTAAGGTACGCGCCAGCAGGCAACATTAGTGTCGCGCGCCGGACCTTAATGTCTTCTTCGGGCGCGCGACCTAATGTCTTCTTGGGGCGCGGTCTGCCTATGATGACGTCAGCAATCGGGCCCGCGGCCCGAAATCAATTTTAGAGCCCGATCTCAATTAGGGTTTCGGAAGTTTGGGACGGCAGTTTTCACGACACAAAAAAGTTTTGGACGACGGAGGTTTGACAGAGACAATGGACGAAATTTTGGGAATTTTGCGTGAACAGTGTTTTCAGCGTGAACAGTGACTCCGACGTGAATAGTATTTCCGGCGTGAACAGTGGTCGTGAACAGTACTTTTTATGGTTTTCAGTTTAATGTATTTGCAATTATGAATATGAGTAGCTAAACTTCTATTTCAGTTTAGGGTTTTCAATTAGTGACATTCATGTTTGAGACTTGGATTTAATGCATATTTCTATTCATTCGTAAGTTCTGGATCTTAATTTGCCTGAATTGTATTGCACGGTTAGCGTATACTTTGTCGTGAAACTATCCGCTCATCAATTCTGATTATTAACTCTTGTCGAAGCTTTGTCGTGGAAACAAGTAGTAGAATCTAGGCTTAGTATCACCTTTGTCGGGATACTTTAGGTTATTACCTTTGTCGGGATGACCACGCATTTGATTAGAATCGTATCTTTAGAAGTCGATGATAACAGTCACTATTGAATTCCCTCAGCTGAATATTTCTCTCGATTGACATTCACACTTTTCTTACATTCGTTCTTGCGACCATTTACTTAAACCCCCTTTAGTTCAGTATTTACAGGGAATCGCTTTACAGTCAGCTCTCTTGGGTTCGATCCTTTCTTGCCGCTACACTAGCTAGAGCTTGGAGATATAAATACAAGTTTGGCGCGCACAACGACGCGCGCCAATCTTTCAACGAGTCAAGCTCTGGTCAAAATCTGTGGATTAAAACTTGATCAAACTCAGCGAGTTTTGATCTCTTCAGTGCGCCTCACCACACCTTCAGCCCTCTGCTTTAAACTCAGGTTGTGAGAATTCTCTGCTTCGATTTCTTCGTTCTATATCCTTCTTCTCAAAGAAACTGCCTCTGCCTTCTTCTTATAGCTTTGTGGGTTGCCAGTGATGGAAACCTTGTCGCCTTTGGATTGATAGGGCAGCCCATCATTATCAGAATCTCTTCCTATATTCTTGAAAGGTTGTTGAAGATACTGTTTTCTAAATCGAACTTTAGGATCCTTATCTTTTAAGCTTTTCTTCCAATCGAGAGATGACATCTGCTGGACACTTGATGACGATTGTGGCGCATCCTAACTTCTGCGCTTCGCAAGGTTGAAGCAGAATCTTCAGGGATTGCTGAAGTAGAATCTTGTGCAGTTTTGTCAAAGGATGCCATACCTCTAACAAACTAGGTCTTTTGGCAGAGAACTTCAGCAAGCTCTTCAAGAGGATAGAACAAAACTCCTCATCTGCGGGACAAAGATCTGGTGGAATAAATCAATTCAAGAGAGGAGGAAATTCTCAAAGAAGAAATCGAAAAAGGCAGATCAAAGTGAAGAAGACAAGAAGGACAAGTCAAAGGGAATCCAATGTTGGGAATATGAATGATATGGTCACAGGCAGTCAGAATGCCCCAGCTATCAAAAGAAGAACAGCAAGTCTTTGACTGTCCACTGGAGTAATGAGGACAGTGGAGAAGAAACTGAGAAGAAAAGCAACATTGCCCTTACTACTGTAACTGATATTGAAAATTCAGACCTAATAAATTCCGAGATTGTCTATGGGATTGTTGAGTCAGATAGCAGTGATGATGAAGAGTTCATAGAGAATTCACTAGAAAGAGACTTTACCCTGCTACACGAAGAAGGCTGAAAGTTGTTGAGATCAACAAGGATTTGCAGGCCAAGATATCCACTACTGAGAATGAGAAAAATGATCCCCAGAAGACTATTAATTCTCTTTTAGATTAGACCAAGCCTCGAAAGACAGAAGATGAGAAAACAGAAAAGGTCAGTTTACATAATGATATAAAATAAGAGACAACTGCAGGTCAACAATCCTAGATGAGATATTGTCCTACCAGATATATGTCGAGTGTGATGAGGCTGAATTTTTTGATGGTGACAATGTGTTGCACCATTCAACCGACGAGAAACCTGCTGACTCTACTGAGGAGTCTCCCACTATTTCGATGAATGCTCTCAATTGTTCAACAACCTTTAACTGCATGAGAGTTTTCGGACAGTTTGGTAATAGGAAACTTTATATCCTTACTGATCCTAGTAGCACTCATAACTTTTTAGATGTAGACTTGACCTTGTTCCACCAATGCCCGTGGCTGCAGCCAATGGCCATTGTATGTTATTTAGCTTTAAATGTACTGACGTTTCTTGGATAATGTAGAGCTACAAATTCTCCGCCCACGTCAGAACGCTTCCCCTCGACTGTTGTGATTTTGTTCTCGGTGTCCAATGGCTCACTACCTTGGGCCTATATGGTGGAATTTTTCGAACCTTCGCATGGAGTTCTATCTTCAAGGAATTAAACATATTCTTCGAGGAGTGTAAATAAATTAATTTTACAAAGTCCTTAGATAGCTTTGCTGCCGATCATGGACTTCCATGATGAACCATACCATTGCGTCTCTAAAGCTTCTTCACATGGTATTTCCTATATATCTATGGTTGACACTGCAACCAGCCATGATACAAATCTGCAGGCATTAATAGCTTCTTATTCTAATATCTTTGAGGAGCCAATAGAGCTGCCTCCTTTACGTGATAGATTTAATCACCATATTCCTTTGATTGATGGAGCAACACCTATTAACCAGCGTCCTTATCGGTATTCTACCCTTCAGAAAGATGTTATTGACAATATTGTTTAAGACATGCTTAACCAAGGCATCATCCAGTATAGCTCAAGCCCTTATGCCTCGCCAGTTGTTCTAGTAAAAAAGAATGATGGTTCCTAGCGCCTTTGTGTTGATTATCGAGGCTTGAATGAACATACAATTAAGGACAAATATCTTATCCCGTTACTGGAGGACTTAATGGATGTATTAGAAGGTTCCAGTTATTTTTCTAAGCTTGATCTTAGGGCTGGCTTTCATCAGCTGAGAATGGCACCTCAAGATGTTTACAAGACTGCGTTTAAAACTCATGCAGGGGCACTATGAATATCTAGTCATACCTTCGGCTTGACCAACGTTCCTTTCACGTTTCAGGGCTTCATGGACCATATATTTCGAGATACCGCAAGAAAGTTCTTATTCGTGTTTTTCGATGACATCCTAGTCTACAGTTCTACTTGGCATGATCACCTTCAGCATCTCCGGACACTTTTCGTTATTCTTCAACAACATCAGCTCTACCTCTAACTTTCTAAATGCACTTTTGATGCCTCAAAATTCGAATATCTGGGGCATTGCATATCGGCTATAGGGGTCAGCACTAACCCACCAAAAATTCAAGCAATTCAAGATTGGCCTATTCCATCAAACCAAAGGCAGCTACGAAGCTTCCTGGGTCTGGCAAACTACTACCGCCGCTTTGATCAATGAACACTTTGGTATAGAGGCTGATGCAAGGCTCCCTGCTGAGGTGATATCTAGTGAGTTGGCAGCCACCCTCACCAGTGGGCTATGTAAAGGATGGGTGGGGCACAACCTCACAGCAGCCGACCTCACAACCAAGTTTGCCCTACTATACACCATTTCTGTGAAGAATTGGACTCCCAACACTCACAAGGGAAAGGTGAACAAGGAGATGGCGCCACTTCTATACAGCATTGGGCATAGGTGGAAGGTGGACTTGGGACAAGTCATATTCCCTCAGATAGCTGAGCATGCCACCTCTACCAGATCAAGGCAAAGCATTGCTTTCCCCTCCCTTATCTATGAGCTGATCACCCGACAATGACCTGAGTTGGTAAGGCCATCGGAAGGGCTTTCTGAGGCTTTACAAAGATTTGTGGTGGATCACAAAATATTCAAGGGAAGGCACATAGTTGACATGACAGAAGGGGAGCTAGACACCGTCTCGAGAGGACAAGAAGAAGCTGCAGCAGATCCTTCCGCTCTGAGGGACGCAATGCAGCTGAGAGTCATCAACTTATTGGAGTCAGAGCTGGAGCATCTAACGGCTGAGGCTAAGAGGAATGTCGCACGGCGAGATCATATTAGAAGCCACCTTAGAGACCTGAAGTTCCCTAATTCGGGAAGTGTTCCTCCTATAGTATAAAGACCCCTGTCATTTGTAACAAAGAGGGAGAAGATTGTAACCAACAAAAGACCCCTGTTTCTGACAAGAGATATACCAGATTTCCAAAAGTGAAGTAGTTTTCCGAAAATCTCTCTCATATCCCTTCTTTCCCACTTGAAATATTTGGCCCAAATTCGGCCCATATTCTGTTCCTTCAGAAGATTGTTACAGATCTGAAATAGCACTTAAATAGGAAATGTTATATCATTAGCTGAAATATAGGTGTTACATTTTCTCTTAGTTCTCTGGTAGCCTAAACTTTAGCCCTCTTTTTATTCAAGAGCTACCAGAAGTCATGTCGTGATTAGTTTTTGATCACACATAGTCCCAACTCAGACCTCAAGGTCTCGAATTGTTGTGTGCTCAAAGCCTTTGTAAAGATATCAGCTTTCTGGCTATCTGTGCTAACATGAGTCAAGATCAACTTCTTCTTTTCCACAAGCTCACGAATATAGTGGTGTCTGATCTCTATATGCTTTTTCCGTGTGTGCTGGACAGGATTCTCCGATATGCTGATGGCGCTCATGTTGTCGCAGTACAGTGTCATGACATCTTATTTAACACCATATTCCTCCAGGATGTGCTTCATCCACATCATCTGGTGAGCGCTGCTCCCAGCTGATATATATTCTGGTTCCGCAGTTGATAAGGAGATGCTATTCTGTTTTTTTACTGAACTAAGAAACAAGATTATTTCCATCATAAAAGCATCCTCCAGAAGTGTTTTTCCTATCATCTGCATTACCTGTCCAATCTACATCACAATATCCTACAATGCTGGATGTTGTGTCTTTAGTGTACCGGAGTCCAAGTTCAGCAGCACCTGAAACATATCGTATAATCCTCTTCACCTGATATACATGACTCTCCTTGGGATTGGCTTGGTAACGGTCACATACTCCTACGGCATAGGCAATGTCTGGTCTGGTAGTTGTCAGGTAGAGAAGACATCCGATCATACTCCTGTACAGCTTTTGGTCATCATGTGTTCCAGCATCATCTCTAGTCACCTTCTGGTTTGTGGCAGCAAGGGTACGCTTGTGACTTGCCTTCTCCATATTGAATTTGTTAATGTATATGGCATCATTGACAAACTCCTACGAGGTGCACAAGAGTCTGCTACAGCAAACGTGTGAAGACAGCAGCTGATGCAGAGTGTTCCAAAATGACCAAGCAGAGTGCACAAGGCATTATGATCAAGGAATGCGCAGGTTTCCAAGGGGGAGTCTTGGGCATGCAGAGTACTCATCTCTTATCTAAATGGGCATGCTATATATTGTTGGAAAGCTGACTTGAAGGGCTACAACTTTGTAGTTTGCACTGAGACGTGATTCGAAGGTTTCGGAGGTAAAAAACGCAAGCAAAGTCATAAACGAACAGCGGGTGGACAAGCAGCCCGGTTCTGAGTGGAACCGGCGGTTTCCTTGTGAGAACCGCCGGTTTGCACATGGAATTGGGTCCTGAACCGGCCCCGAAGGCAAAATATCGAGATTCTCTGAAAGGGGCCGGTTCCACAATGAAACCAAGGGTTCATAGCCAAACTGGGCAGCAAACCAATTCAGTCGATTTTCATTTAATTGGACGATTTTGGGAGAACACGAACGCAAGAGAGAAGAGGATAGCTGGGAGCGGTAGCAGCAGTATTGGCGCAAAGAATAATCTGCCCAGACATGATCTTGTTGAGATCCTGGAGGGTGCTTTAGCAGGAGCGATCCTGCTAAGATCCTGGAGGGAGCTATAGCAGAAGCTTATTCAAGTGAGCTGCAGCATCTGTCCGAGCAGCAGCAACCTGGGCCTTTGGCAAGAAGGCCTGACAGCCCTGCTGAGAGCATGAGAAGAATTTCTAAAGTGCTGCGGAGAATATTCCAGTGGGTAATTCCTAGCTAGAGAAGGAGATTTGTTTTGGAGTTCAAAACAAATCTAATCTCCTAAAAATTAGGAGATAATTGTTTCTTTGTGGGATATTGCTAAATTCTATTCTTGATTGAAGCGGGCGTTGCTACTTAAGGGAGAACAGGTCAGAGCAGAAAGTTTGATCGAAGCTGAGGGATACACGAGTGCATACGCAGAATTCAAAGAGAGTAATTTTTGGTGTGCGATGAGTTCTTCGATCATCACCCGAAAGCAGAGCGTGAGCGCAGAGCTGTGGTGACAGAAGCAGAAGGAGATCAGGATTTGCGTAGTTTGATCCGAGCTTGATCTGGAAGCCAATTCAGAGCAGTGGTGCTTGTTGGTTGATCAAGGAAGGCCGCGGAAGAACTGACAGGTGTGTGGCTCGGTCGAGTGCCTAAGCGGCAGTTCTCGCTAGTGGCAGGAGGTCACTGAGCAAGGGGGAGTATTCCAGAGTGTGCAGCGCTCGTGGAATCGTTCGATCGGCTCGGCAGAAGGCCTTGGAGCGACGCGGACAATTGTGCATCAGCTGTGTGCTACAGCAGATGCTGCAGCAACCCTGCAGAGTTGAGTGTAGTTTAGAATAGGCTGAGTTTCGAGGAGACAGTAGCTATTCTAGATTGACATTTGTAGAGGGTGTGCAGACACAAGTCAGAGCCTGTTCTGATTGTGTCCAGTGATCCACACAAGGTTGAGTAGCATAGGTTGCGTGGAGTTGTAACCGAGTGTACTTGGAGACCTCTGTGATTAGTGGATTGAGGACTGGAGAATAGTCCTCCCCAGACGTAGGCAGTTGGCCGAACTGGGTGAACAAACTTCTGTCTTGTTCATTGTTTGCTGAGACAATTTCTGAGTGAACAAGGGCGTGCTGCAGCAACTGCTTGTTCACAAATCTGTCTGTCAGAGACACTGGGAATTTCCGAATTGTTTCACCAGATTCCATGCGTACTTGCTCTGTGTAATGAATATGCCATCTTTCTTTTGGTATACCTGAAAACCCAAAAAATAGGTTAGTTCTCCAACTAGGCTCATCTTAAACTCGCTCTGCATTTGTTCCACGAACTGCTTCACCAACTTCGTATATGTGGACCCAAACACTATGTCATTGACATATATCTGAGCCACTATAAAATCAGAGCTTGTCCGTTTGATGAACAACATTGTGTCAACTCCCTCTCGCTCATAGCCTTGTTGGAGCAGAAACTGTGTCAATCGCTCATACTAGGCTTTGGGCGCCTGCTTGAGACCATACAATGCTTTCTTTAAATGATACACATGGTCCGGCTGATGTATGTCAACAAAGCGTTTAGGTTGTGCTACATACACCTCTTCATATAACACTCCGTTTAGAAAGGCACACTTCACATCCATCTGATGCAAGGTGAAATCAAAGAAGCAAGTTAAGGCCATCAGGATTCTAACAGCTTCTAGGCGAGCCACTGGTGCGAAATTTTCTTCGAAGTCAACCCCATCAATCTGAGAGTAGCTTTGTGCCACCGATCTTGCTTTGTTCCTGGTGATGTTCCCTTTTTCATCAGTCTTATTCTTGAACACCCACTTTGTCCCAATCACGTTCACATCAGCTGGTCGTGGAACCAGTTCCCAGACATCATTTCTGACAAACTCTCCAAGTTCCTCCTGCATAGCCACAACCCAGTATTCATCTATTATAGCATCCTGTACTCGTTTGGGTTCGATGGTAGATACGAAACAAGCGAAGCGAACTATCTCTCTGTAATCTTCTTAATCCCTTGAGTGACCATACTCCCCCTTGGATTGCCAATGACATTGGTCAAATGATGGTGTTTCTGAACATGGCGTGCAGGAATCATCTCGATCACCTCTGCTGCATCAACACTTTTTTAAGCATGTTCCTCTACAATAGGTGTCTATGATTCAACCTCTGTTACATCCTCCTCTGCTGGCACCTCAGCATCACTAACTAGATCTTCATGAGCCGTCTGTGGAATCCAACCTTCTGCACCATTAAACGTTGTCGAAATTGCGGTAGTATGAATACTAGTCCAATCACGATGTTCAAACAATATTTATATCTGAGTGACCTCGAGTCGAACCCAAGAGAAAAGCCTAGATTAGTCTAAAACTAGCTAGTAATGCCTAATGTAAGTCTACTAAATAAAGGGGGGATTTTTCCTCTAAGTGAGGTTTCTCTAGTGAATACTAAAGACAAGATGAAATATGGTCTAAGAGAAAATAATAAAGAAAGCGTAGTCGGAATCCTACTTCACCCCTAGGTCATGCGATTAGCAACACAAAACTTGTCTAAATCACGAGTAAATTCGAGTGATGGTTCTAGGCTAAGGTATCACACATTCTAAATTCAACTCTCGCTCCTTCTCTAGAATGGGAATAATACCTAAATAGTACGGTTCTCAAACTCTCGCTCTATTGAATCGCGTAGAACAAAAGTCTCTGAATCTCAACCTCTCGGTCTATTGATAGTTAACTAAAATCGCTCAATACTTAGCCTAGTGGAATGCGTATGTCACTCTCGCGCACACACGCAACCTAAAATAATCATGCTCAATCTTCTAAACAACCTAGGTTCAACTCTCATTCCATCCCTAGGTGTTTTATCAATTCATACTCACTTAGGTATTTCCTCAAACATTTGGCGTGTACAAAATTGATATGAAGAACAAGCACAAGAATTTTCAACCAAACTTCACTCATATAGATAAAAAGACAAGTCTTGCATTACAATCAAACCTAAGGGATCCATAAGAATCTCAACTACTAAAAGACTACTTACTCATGTGTCACTCATGGTGAGTTTGAAACAGACATAATGAAATAGTTCAACAAGGAAAAGTAAAGAAGTAGAGAAGTAGGGTTTACAAAATGAGTAAAGGGTTGATGCAGAGTCTTCAATTGATGATGTCTTCTCTGAATTCTTGACAATTCTTCATGTTCTCCAATTAGGGTTTCGTCCCATGAGAGAAACCCTAGGCACCTCAAGGCTCCCATCTGATTTTTCCCATCCTTTTCTATTTATATTGACCCGCCGTGCCCGAATCAAAAGTGATTCGGGCAAGGCTTAATGAGTTGATTCGAACAGAGCGTCCGAATCAAACACTCAGTGTTGTTTCGGATCTGTCCGAATTACTTTTCCTGGCCGAATCACTTTTGATTCGGTCAACCCTCTATTTGATTCGGTCAAACCTTGGTCCATGAGATGAAATCCTTCTCCTTGGGCGAATCACTTCTGCAGCGTTAGAAACTTGCTCGTTTGATCGTTTAAACCTTCGAATCAGTCTTGACATAAACTAAGAAGTTGTAGATCCTTGAATTAGCTTTCCAACAAGCTATCGAATGCCCCAAAGGAATAAGAATTCCGCGCTCGGCAAGCCTTCAATGATGAACAGGTCAATCTGCCCAGATTTGATCTTCAGGCGAACTCTCCCCGAATCAAGTGATTCGGGCAGGCCTTGAGTTGATTCGGTCGAATCAATACCTCTGTTCTGTTTCATGGCTGGCTGAATCACTTTGTTCTGGCCAAATCACTTTTAATTCGGTCAAACCTCCAATTGATTCGGCCAAACCCTTGTAGAGCCAAACTGATCCGGGCGATTCGCTTTTGCAGTGCTAGAAGCTCCCCTTTTTGACCCTCTAAACATTAGAATTACGTCTTGATGTAAACTACAAACTTGTAGCCCTTTGAATTAGATTTCCAACAAGTTATAGCACGCCTCGATCGGATAAGCATCACATGCTCGGAAAGAATTTGAAGAGGAACAGGTCATTCTGCCAAGGGTGGCCGACTCACTTTTGCCTTTTGCTCGTTTTTGCTCTCGATCGATCGGAATTTGATCGCGCGTCGTTGTGCGCATCAAATATTATCGTTCCTCTTCCACTAGTACAGCGGTTAAGTAAGGGTCGATCTCCACAGGGAGCAAGTAGTTCAGTTTTAGCCAGTGACCTACACTTGAGAAGATTGGGGGGTGAGTGATTGGGTTGCGCAGTGCGCGAGTAAACAGTTGTAAAACGCAGTGAATTGCACTAGACGTGCACAGGCAATAGAGATTAGGTACTATGACTATGAGAATTATCGGCGCAGACAATCCTCTATGAGTGCATTCCTTATCATCGACTCTAAATGTCTATAGCCTTATATTACTTAAGTTAGTGTCCGGTCAAGGCTTCCTAACATGTGCGCATGTTCCGATCAAAGTTCATGTGCTATTAATTCTTGCACTAGACTAAACAACTACGAATCCGATCAAGGTAGTAATTGCATATCCTAGCGCGTTACTCCTAGTTGGCACCGTCAGGCTATTCAACTAGTTTAACAAACAACAACAAGTGACAAGAGTAAGATTGCGGTTCAAGGCTTCCCCTACTCATGCAACAAGCTGCCAATAATGTGCACAGAATTAATATAAGCAAGCAAGCTATGCATTAAGCGCAAGTCTCAAAGGAAATACTCATAGATTCATGTCCAACCGATACTAAGCGTTTAGCTAGACATGCCAGTGATAAACATCATAGAAACAGTAAATAATAACTAAAGTATCCAAGCGAACAATAGCAAACAGTGCGTGCAGATTGTAGTCTTGGCGGGCGCAGTCGGCCGGCGCAATCCTCTCAGCAAGCTCGTGTGTTTTCCAGTCCTGGTGCGCAGTGCCTCCTTGGTGTGCCTCTGATGATCTCTGAATTGAGTCTCTCCCTTCTTCTTCTCTTTATATACTTCTCTGAGGCTCGCTCTTGGCAACTTCCAAATCTGGTCGTGTCAGGATTTGGAAACATCATCATCTGCGCCTGGCGCACGGCATGTGCGTAGCGCAATCGGTTGGCGCACCGAGGTCGACTCTGCCAATTCTTCTATTTGCGCCGCTAGCTCCGCAGGCTGTGTGATGCGCGTCCTAACTGCTGCCTGTTAGCGCGTATCCGACTTAGGCCCTTATTTTGCCCTGAAATACAAAAATACTGGAAACCAGTAATCTTGTACACAAAATAATGCAAACAAGCATAGGGTTATGATCTAAATAATGCGTATGAATAGGCTCTATCAAACCCCCCACACTTGCCCCTTGTTCGTCCTCGAACAAGCACTCAAGCACGGATACTATTACCTCTTTGGAGTCTAGCGCACAGTCTTGCACTCTGGCGCGATCTGCACTACTGATCACCTTGCGCTGCACTTCCTCCTGCGCACATCTGCTGTCAACAGTTTAAGTATAGTGATTTCGCAATTCATTACCTCTCAGCTGGGATGAAGATCATTTCGGATGCCTGGGAGATAGCTCTTTATAGGCGCCAGGTTGTCAGCTCTCACTCCGAGGATGGGTATATGGTTAACAGCGCAAGCTTCTTCCCGAGCGTGATTCTTCCGCGCACTTCCTAGGAACTCAAGCCTTTTGATGATTTTCTGTGGATTTGTGCGCCCGCTGGTACTTATTGTGCGCACGCTGATTCCTTTTTTGTAGCGCATATCATCTGCTGGTATTTTTTCTTTTGTACAGCTTTGTCTATGATTCCTATCTTTCCCAGAATGGTTCCAGTCTCGGCCTTCGGATAACAGCTATGGAACAACGCCCCGCTCTCCCTTCATGGTCTGTCTGCGCAGGTCGGCGCACGCGTTTACACCCGCGCCCGCCTTCCTTAGCTCAGCTTCCAGAGGGAAGGTGGTCTGTTTTCCCACCTCGCCACGCTTTGGGTATTTCGCCTTCGGCATCTGCGTGACTGAGCGCGCTCTCTTGTTCCGAAGGTCGCGAAGCACAGGCCTCCACTCGCGCTCTCGACCATATACCTCTCCTCTGAAGCGCGAACGACTAACTGCCTCTCTAGAGCGTTTCTGTCAACTCCACATCCCCTGTATATCCCAACTAACAGGAGTAGAAAAGCGAAAAAAAATACTAAAAACCGTTGATAGCGCACGGCGCAATATGGGTAGCGCAAACAAGCTAAACAATGCGCGCAACTCGCACTCAAGCGCACTACTGCTACTGTTTCCTTAAATAAAACTAAGCTACACTATAAAGCTCAAAAAAACGTGTAATGTAAGTGTAACGCTCCCCCCCCCCACACTTAAACAGAGACGTTTCCCCACGACTCAAGCTCAAGCGCACGGAGGAGGCGCACACGCATGCAAGCGAAAATGAAGCACATAATAATGAATAATAGATAGTCAAAGCAGCGCAAATATAGCATAGGGGCACAAAATAAAGTTCAGCATATAAAGGAAAATGGACACCACCCGAAAGAAATAAGTGCTCCCCCCCCCCCCCGCAGCTCTAGAGGTCATCTGAGCTGGACGCAGCCGCTGAACTATGCGCCTCCTCCTCTGAAGAATCCGTCGTATATTCGGAGCTGGAGGAAGGCGGTATAACTGCTAGGGCGACAGGCTACGCCTCGCCGTCATCCTCTGAAACGCGGTTCCATAGCGATTTTGAGCTGGTGCTAATGAGGGGTTCGGCTATAGGGGACCTTGGAATGGACGGCTGGGCAGGGGAAGGTGCGGGTACCTGGTCTGGGTCGGGGGTGGGTTCTGCTGGTGCTGGTGCTGCTGGTGCTGGGGCTGATGGTGCTGGTACTGACTCTGTGGTTGGCGCTGGGGCTGGTGCTGGAGAGGGTGCTGCTGGATATACTGGGGGCTGAGTAGGAGGGCTGGCTGGCTGATGCGGCTCACTGGGGGACCCTGGAGGTGGCCGGTGCAGGCTGAGGAGAGGGGGAATCGCGTCTCCAAATCTCCACCCGGATGGTGGACTCATACTCAAATCCGCCCCCTCTGGCCCTAAGTATTCGAGCACACGCATGATGTTGAACATCATGCGCTGCTCTGCTGATGCTTTCGCAGGCGCCTCCTCAGCCTCGGTCCTTGGGCGCTTTCCGCGTGCACGAGGGGGAGAATCCTCGATGGAAATGGTAACTGGCTCCCCTTGTGGTGCACGGGCCCTCTGGTGCGCTCCAGTCTGCGGGCGGGTCCTCGCGCGCCTGACTGGAGGCACAACTGGCTCTGGGGCCTCGTCCTCCTCCATCTCCTGCGCGGCCTCTGCTGCCTGCGCACTGCTCTCTGCCCTTGGCCTTGGTACTCTGGCCGGCTGCAGGCGGTAGCACCATTCCAATGTGCCATCTTCCTTCACAGCTACCGCCCTGATCTGCAGCATGTGGGCGCGGTCCAGCGGGACAGCCGGCACCATTGTGTGCTCGGGCACCTCGGGCTCTCCATGTAACGCACGCAGCAGGTGCGTAATTATCCCTCCGCAGATCAGCGGTCCTCTTGCGCTGACCCGGCTCCAGTGGACCACCATGTCCGAAACAAATGGCACCCTCCTTCCGTAATACAGCCCCTTCAAGATGTCCAAGTCCAGGAGGTTGATCTTGGGCGCACCATTAAATCGCCCGATGACTGCATAAGCGACCAGGCGCCACAGGTAGAACATCCATGGGTCACGCAGCTCTCGTCCCCTGCTGCGCCCCGCGGCAAAGACTGGCCCGGTCGCCATCTCGCGCCAAGCCTCCTGGTTGGTGTGCGTGTCCAGGTCTTCCTCGCGCACCTTCGCGCACCTCAGTGTGCGCTTCAGCCTCTTAGTTGAGGCAATGTACCAGACGCCCCTATGTCTGTACCTGATCTCCCGGTTGTCCGCCTCTAGTGATGCTAAAAATTCGCACGTATCCTCCTTGTCTGATGCGCTGTTGAGTTCCAACAGCGCCTCCCAGCCTGCTAACGCCAGCCTCTCCACAATGAGGTCCTCCAGTCTGACCTCGCGCAGGAAGTCCCTGCTAATGTACGGAGTCCCGTACATGTCCTGCCTCAGAAATGCTGCGTACTTGCTGGCGAAAACAGCTGGGGTCTCTTGGTCCGCGGCAGGATGCATTGTGGCTGGGGTGCTCGGGTCAACGCTGGTCAACACTCCTCAAACACTTCTAAAAATCCAAACTCCTCCGAATGCACTGAAACTCTCACCAAAGGAGCGCCTACTGCCCGCCTACAAAACCCTCTAAACACTACTCCAATCGGCGCACTCTAACCTGGTGCGATTTCAAAACCCTAGAGCACTCCTCCGTACAAAACCCTACTGGAATCGTGCTTAGATCTGGAGGAAAGGTTACCTGGGGGTAGTGCGGCCGTGTGGTACTCGAATCTCTCTACACTGAAGCTGGGATGAGTGCCGGACAGCGGGTGGAGGTGCGAAGGCGGGAGCTTGTTGGTAACGGTCGAGTGAAAAAGTGCTGAAAATTTCTAAGTCCTGCCCTTATATACCCCTCTGACTGGCGCAGCTGTCCTGCGCACTGTGATGCGCACGGACTTGCGCACCGCTGCTCGACTAAAAACTACAAGTCCTAAAATAACTAAAGACACTAGAAAAACTTAAAAGAAAGACATGAAAAAGTAAAACGAGTCGGGTTACCTCCCGACAAGTGCCTTTGTTTAACGTCGTTGGCTCGACTGTACCTCGTTACGTGCCCAAATGTGTACCGGCGACTTCCCCCACTCTTGCTCCTGAGTGATCCTGCGCTTGTGCATGGGTTGTGCTCTGCTTGGTCCTGCGCAAAGGGTGAGAAGGGTAGTCAACATGGATAGTATGTGAGAAGTCTGTAGTAACGAGGGTAGATGAAGAGGAAGAAGAAATGTGAGCAATTGTTTCCAGTTCTCCCTCTGGTGCATCTGGTGGTGCCTCTGGTGCAGCAGCTGGCGCATCTGTTATCTCTGGCTCTGCCAACTCAATGTCGCGCACTATGTCGTCCCAAGGTTCTCCGAGATATCGTTTGACTCTCTGCCTATTCACCTGAAAACGATGCCGGTGCTCGTTTTCTAATTCGATTGTTCCATAGGGGAAAATCTTGGTGACTGTGTACGGTCCAGTCCATTTGCTGCGCAGCTTTCCAGGCATGAGCTTCAGGCGTGAGGAGAATAATAATACCTGGTCTCCTGGCTCAAAAGTGCGTCTGAGGATATGCTTATCATGAAACGCCTTTGTCCGCTCCTTGTAATCGCGCAATCCCTCATAGGCATCCAGGCGCAGCTCCTCTAATTCACTCAGCTCAAACGAGCGCTCCTTGTCTGCCTCGTCCAGGTTCAGGTTGCAAATGCGTAAGGCCCAATATGCTTTGTGCTCTAGCTCTACTGGCGGGTGGCATGCTTTTCCGTAGACCAACCGGAATGGTGAAGTTCCGATGGGTGTCTTATGCGCAGTACGGTATGCCCACAGCGCATCGTCCAGGCGCTGGCTCCAATCTTTGCGTGATGGTCGCACAGTCTTCTCCAGGATGCGCTTGATTTCTCTGTTAGAGACCTTGGCCTGTCCATTTGTCTGAGGGTGATAGGCAGTGGACGTCTTGTGGCGCACCCCATAATGCTTGAAAACTTGCGCCACGATCCTGTTGCAAAAGTGCGTCCCCTGGTCGCTGATGATTGCCTTAGGCACCCCGTACCTGCAAAAGATGTTAGTTTTCAGAAATTCAACGACCTTCTTACCATCATCCTTCCGTGTGGCCTTAGCTTCGACCCATTTGGAGACATAGTCCACCGCGACCAATATGTACTCGTATCCTGCTGACGGGGGAAATGGCCCCATGAAGTCAATTCCCCATATGTCAAACACTTCATCCACTAGAATTGGCGTCTGCGGCATCTCGTTGCGCGCTGATATGCCTCCTGTGCGCTGGCACCTATCACAATTCCTGCAATAGTCATATGCGTCTCTAAACAGGTGCGGCCAATAAAATCCGCAGTCCAGGACCTTCCTGCTGGTGCGCTTGGGACCAAAGTGTCCTCCACAGGCGTGCGCATGACAAAACATCAAAACAGAGTTAAATTCATGGTCAGGCACGCAACGCCTTAATATCTGATCTGGTCCTATTCTAAGCATATAAGGATCATCCCAAATATAATGTTTGGACTCATGTTTCAATCTCATGCACTGCGTTTTATTGAAATGCGGAGGAAACGTACCTGTGACCAGGTAATTCGCAATGTGCGCATACCATGGTACCTTACCTGTCAGCGCCATCAGATGCTCGTCAGGAAATGTCTCAGTGATCTGCCCTGGCTCCTCCTCTTTCATGATCCTGCTCAGGTGGTTCGCAACTGTGTTCTCTGTGCCCTTCTTGTCTTTGATCTCCAGGTCGAATTCCTGCAGTAGGAGCACCCAGCGCATCAGGCGCGGCTTGGTTTCCTTCTTGGACATTAGGTAGCGGATGGCTGCATGGTCTGTGTATATGATGACCCTGGCGCCTAGAACATATGCACGGAACTTCTCTAGCGCAAACACAATTGCCAGAAGCTCCTTCTCCATGGTGGTATAGTTCCTCTGCGCAGCGTCCAGTGTGCGCGATGGATAATAAATGGCGTGCGGTTTCTTGTCCACTCGCTGCCCCAGGATTGCACCTACTGCATAATCGCTTGCGTCGCACATCAGTTCAAATGGCAGGTTCCAGTCTGGTGCGCGCATCACTGGCGCACTGGTCAGCGCCTCCTTCAGCTTATCAAACGCGGCCCTGCACTCATCAGTAAAATCGAAGCACACATCTTTTTGCAAGAGGTTAGACAGGGAAATACAAATTTTAGAGAAGTCTTTGATAAAACGCCTGTAAAACCCAGCGTGCCCGAGGAATGACTTCACGTCTCGCACGCTAATGGCATAAGGTAGATTAGAAATAAGGTCTATCTTAGCCTTGTCTACCTTGATCCCCTCCTCTGAGATGATGTGTCCTAGCACTATACCATGCGTTACCATGAAATGGCATTTTTCATAATTAAGTACGAGGTTCTTAGAAATGCAGCGCGCTAAGACCTTGTCTAGATGAGTTAAGCATGCGTCAAAGGTATCTCCATATACAGTAAAATCATCCATGAACACTTCTATGCATATACCAATCATATCAGAGAAAATGCTCATGACAAGGCGTTGGAACGTACCTGGCGCGTTGCACAGCCCAAAGGACATGGGCCGAAACGCAAATGTACCAAACGGGCAGGTGAACGTGGTCTTCTCCTGATCCTCCGCAGCTATGGGTATCTGATTGTACCCTGAATATCCGTCCAAGAAACAAAAATAGGGCTTCCCTGCTAATCGATCCAGCATCTGATCCATGAAGGGTAGCGGGAAATGGTCCTTGCGCGTGACTGCGTTAAGCTTCCTGTAGTCGATGCACATGCGCCATCCAGTCTGAATGCGCTTGGGAACTAGCTCGCCCTGCTCATTCTCCTCTACTGTGATTCCTCCCTTCTTAGGCACAACGTGCACTGGACTGACCCATTTGCTTTCCGAGATGGGGTAAATGACTCCTGCGTCAAGCAACTTTAGAATCTCCTTCTGCACTACCTCCATCATTTTTGGGTTCAATCTGCCCTGAGCCTCCCTGGATGGTTTGGCACCATCTTCCAACAGAATTCTATGCATGAATACGTCTGGGCTCACTCCACGCAGATCTGCCAGTGTCCATCCTATAGCGCGCTGATTCCTGGTCAATGGAGGGCAAGATTTTATTGGTAGTGCAAATATGAACTATATCGTGTACCTGTTTGAGTTCTGGTTCAGCACTGCTCAGCTTCTTGTCTTCCTTCTCCTCCAACTCTGCCTCTGCCAGTGGCTCTGGTTCTTTTGCTGCGCTTGCGCATTGCGCATCTGAGACTAAATCGTCAATGCTGTCCATCGCGTGCACTGTGGCGTCCTCGTGTGGGTGCTGCATCCCCTTGAATATATTGAAATGGATTTCTTCGCCATCTACCTCCATGGAGAGCGTGCCCCTCCATACGTCTATCTTTGTGCGTGCGGTCATCAGGAAAGGTCTGCCCAGTAGGATCTGCGCACTGCTGGTGCTTGATTCACCCTCCATTTCCATCACATAAAAATCTGCTGGGAACACCAGCTCTCCTACTCGCACAAGAACATCCTCTATCATGCCTGCAGGTTGTTTGCAAGACCGATCTGCTAGCTGAATAGTGAGACCTGCAGGCTTTAGTGGTCCAAGGCGCAATGTCGCATATAGGGAATAAGGTAACAAATTGATGGATGCGCCTAAATCAATCATGCAATTGCTTACTGTAGTCTTACCTAGAGTGCAAGGGATAGTGAACGTACCTGGGTCTCGGCACTTAGGTGGTACCTTATGTTGCACGATGGCTGAGGCCTGCGCATTTAGCATTACCTGTGCGCATTCGCCTTTCCTCCTCTTGTTTGTGCACAGCTCCTTTAAAAACTTGGAGTACCTAGGAATCTGCCGAACTGCTTCGATAAGGGGAATGTTGATTTCCACCTTGCTGAATAACTGGTATAGCTCTTTGTCCAGCGCTTCCTTTCTAGCCGATGGTGCCTGCACAGGAAAAGGTGCAGGTATATTAGTATGATTCGTGCCCTTGTCATTTATTTGTGTTATACCTGGCGCTTCGCCCTGCTGGCTTGTGAGTGGTACTTCTGGTTGCGCATCTTGCTCTGGTTGCGCATTCTGTTCTGCTGGATCCGGGACTTGCGCAGCTGGTTGCACGGGCGCCTTCGCGGTCTGCTCTGTTCCTATTGTGCGCCTAGTCCTCAGTGTTACTGCATTGACTCCTCCTTTGGGGTTCTGAATCACTTGCGAAGGCAGGTTGCCATCGCTCTTTTTTAGCTCATATACCGTGGTAGCGATCTGTGATAGCTGCTTTTCAATGGACTCGAACCTCTTGTCATACTTCTCGTCATTTTTGCGCACTGTGTCTGCTAGTTGCCCCACGATATCTTCCAAAGATCGCCTCGGTTGTTGGTTGTTATGTGCTGGTGCGTCAGTGCGGCGGTGCGGTGGATTGTAGGGCGCAGCTTGTTGCGTCTGCTGTGGTGCGCGCTGATCTGTGGACTGCCTCTGGAAATTGTTCTCCTCCTTCCATCTGAATCCATTTGCTGCCAGTCCAAAGCGCGGCTGATTCTGCCTTGGTGGCCCTCTGTTGTCCCATCCTCCAAGAGCATTGACATCTCCAGATTCCTCGAAAAGTGTGGGACACTCATCAGTTTTGTGCTCGGTGGACCTGCAGAATTCACATACCTTTGGCGCAACTGGTTGTGCGCTTTGCGCACTCATCAACTTCTGCAGCATGGCCTTCATTTCCTTGATCTCAGCGCTTGTTTCTACCTGATGCATAGAACGAGTACGACTATTTTCAAGTGTTAGCTGATGTCTTACCTGACCAGCAGAGTCTTCTATCAGCTGCCACGCGTCTTCTGGATACATGTTGCAAATGTCGCCTCCTGCGCATGCGTTCAATAACCTCAGCTCCATGGGCAGCAATCCATTTAGGAAGTTCTCTATCAGCACATTCTGGGGCAGGCCATGATTGTAGCAGTTGGCCTCTAACTCCCGGAAACGCTCGTAATATTCTGACAGTGACTCCCCTGCGCTCTGCCTTGGCACGGCCAGTTCTCTCCTGAGTAGCGCGATCTTTGCTGCGGGATAGAATTTATCCAGGAACTTCTTCTGCAGCTGCTCCCATGTGTGAATTGATCCGGCTGGTAAGTTCATCAACCAATGTCTGGCTGTGTCACACAGTGAAATGGGAATGCCTTCATCTTCAGCGCCTCATCGCTCTCCCCTTCGGTCTTCATGTTCTCGCATATGACTAGGAACTCTCGCACATGCTTGACTGGATTTTCATTGTTGGGAGCTTGGGGGGCATGTGATGGATGAGCGAGCTCCTTAGTTCAAAATGACCGTCTGGTGGAAGCACGATGCACCATGGCTGGTTAACAGTGATAGAGGCTGACATCTTGCGCACTGTTCTGCATCGCGCAGCTTGCCGCGCGGGTGGCGCATTGTACAATTCAGCGGCCATCCTTGCTTCAACCTCGCGCTGCACTTCCTCTCTGAACAAAGCTGCGCGGTTATGTGCTCTTGCTTCCTCTGGGGTTCTGTCCCCTAAGTTGTCTCCTACGACACTGTTATCCTCCATAACCTGTTCTATATCTCAAAGAAAACGAAATTAAAAGATAACTAATGCTGCTGCGTCTGTCAGTGCGCAACTAGAATCTGCGCAGCGCAACTGTTTCAAGGTTGCGCAGGCTAATGGTGATTGCGCGCTGTCAGAAACAACAACGAGAAAACAAAACAAACTGAAATAACTAGTTACTAAAAAAAAAAAAAACGTAAACTAGCTAGAACTTAGCTGTGTTGCTCCCCGGCAACGGCGCCAAAATTTGATCGCGCGTCGTTGTGCGCATCAAATATAATCCTTCCTCTTCCACTAGTACAGCGGTTAAGTAAGGGTCGATCTCCACAGGGAGCAAGTAGTTCAGTTTTAGCCAGTGACCTACACTTGAGAAGATTGGGGGGTGAGTGATTGGGTTGCGCAGTGCGCGAGTAAACAGTTGTAAAACGCAGGGAATTGCACTAGACGTGCGCAGGCAATAGAGATTAGGTACTATGACTATGAGAAGTATCGGCGCAGACAATCCTCTATGAGTGCATTCCTTATCATCGACTCTAAATGTCTATAGCCTTATATTACTTAAGTTAGTGTCCGGTCAAGGCTTCCTAACATGTGCGCATGTTCCGATCAAAGTTCATGTGCTATTAATTCTTGCACTAGACTAAACAACTACGAATCCGATCAAGGTAGTAATTGCCTATCCTAGCGCGTTACTCCTAGTTGGCACCGTCAGGCTATTCAACTAGTTTAACAAACAACAACAAGTGACAAGAGTAAGATTGCGGTTCAAGGCTTCCCCTACTCATGCAACAAGCTGCCAATAATGTGCACAGAATTAATATAAGCAAGCAAGCTATGCATTAAGCGCAAGTCTCAAAGGAAATACTCATAAATTCATGTCCAACCGATACTAAGCGTTTAGCTAGACATGCTAGTGATAAACATCATAGAAACAGTAAATAATAACTAAAGTATCCAAGAGAACAATAGCAAACAGTGCGTGCAGATTGTAGTCTTGGCGGGCGCAGTCGGCCGGCGCAATCCTCTCAGCAAGCTCGTGTGTTTTCCAGTCCTGGTGCGCAGTGCCTCCTTGGTGTGCCTCTGATGAACTCTGAATTGATTCTCTCCCTTCTTCTTCTCTTTATATACTGCTCTGAGGCTCGCTCTTGGCAACTTCCAAATCTGGTCGTGTCAGGATTTGGAAACATCATCATCTGCGCCTGGCGCACGGCATGTGCGTAGCGCAATCGGTTGGCGCACCGAGGTCGACTCTGCCAATTCTTCTGTTTGAGCCGCTAGCTCCGCAGGCTGTGTGATGCGCATCCTAAATGCTGCCTGTTAGCGCGTATCCGACTTAGGCCCTTGTTTTGCCCTGAAATACAAAAATACTGGAAACCAGTAATCTTGTACACAAAATAATGCAAACAAGCATAGGGTTATGATCTAAATAATGCGTATGAATAGGCTCTATCAGAATTCAACCATATTTTCTTTGGGCCACTTCATATCATGTAATACACATTCTAAACCTGAAATAGACAAAGAAAGTGAAATTCACAAGCTCGAAACACTATCAGAACAGTCTCTGACTTGTGTCTACACACCCTCTACTGATATCTATCTAGAATAGCTACTGCCTCCTCGAAACTCAGCCTATTCTAAACAATACTCAAGTTCTGCAGGGTTGCTATAGCATCTGCTGTAGCACACAGCTAATGCACAAATTGTCCGCGTCGCTCCAAAGCCTTCCGCTGAGCCGTTCGAACGATTCCACGAGTGCTGCACACTCTGGAATACTCCCCCTCACTAAGTGACCTCCTATCACTAGCAAGCACTGCCGTCCAGACACTCGACTGAGTCACTCACCCGTCAGTTCTTCCGCGGCTGCCCTTGATCAACCAACAAGCACCACTGCTCTGAATTGGCTTCCAGATCAAGCTTGGATCAGACTACACAAGTCTTGATCACCCTCTACTTCTCTCACCACAGCTCTGCGCTCACGCTCTGCTCTCGGTGATAATCGAAGACTTCATTCGCACACAAAATTACTCTCTCGGAAATCTGTGTGTTCTCGCTTTCAGCTCTCTTCTTCGATCACCTTTCATCACTCTGAAGGGTCTCCATTATATATGCGCGACCACTGCTATCATTATCATATTATAGCAGTTCCCCTAGCAACATCAATATCTCCTAATTTCTAGAAGATTAGATTTGATTTGAGATTCAAACCAAAACTCCTACTTCAGCTAGGAATCTCCACTCTGGAATATTCTCTGCAGCAACTCTAAACCTCCTCTGATGCTTTTCGAAGGACTGCCACACCTTCTTTCCAAAAAATAGATTGCTGCTGCACAGACAGACTCTACAGCTCTTCTGAACAAGCTCCTGCTGTAGCTTCACTTGCTTGTTCACTTGTGCTAAACTTTGACTGTAGCAGCATCTTGTTCACTTACTTGTTCACTTGTGTTGGTTTTGTCAAACACTGCCATACTACATCATCAATCTCCCCCTTGGCATTTTGACAAAACCCTAGGCCACTGATGCACACTGATCGCGCGTCGTCGTGCGCGTCAAATATAATTCCTTCCTCTCCCACTAGTACAGCGGTTAAGTAAGGGTCGATCTCCACAGGGAGCAAGCAGTGAGTCTTAGCCAGTAACCTACACTTAAGAAAACGGGGGTTGCGTGAGTGATTGGGGGTTTTGCGCGATGCGCGAGTAACAACGAATATCGTAACGCGGGGAATTGCACTAGACGTGAGCAAGCAGTAGAGATGAGATACTATGTTTATGAGAAGTGCTGGGCAGACAATCCTCTATGAATGCATTCCTTATCATCGACTCTAAATGTCTATAGTTTGTGTCCTACTTGGGTTAGTGTCCGGTAAAGGGTTCCTAACACACGCGCATGTTCCGTTCAAAGTTCATGTGCTATTAATCCTAGAACTAGACTAAACAGCTGCGAATCCTGTCACAGTAGCAACTGCCTACCCTAACTCGTTACTCCTAATTGTCACGGTAAGTTTGCGGTTCAAGGCTTCCCCTACGCATGCAACTAGTTTAACAGGTGACAAGCAAGCAACACAAGTAAGATTGCGGTTCAAGGCTTCCCCTACTCATGCAACTAACTGTCTCAGTACGCACAGAATTAATACAAGTAAATAAACTATGCATTAAGCTCAAGTCTCAAAGGTAATACATCATAGGTTCATGCCCGACCAACACTAAGTGTTTAGCTAGACATGCTAGTGGTAAACATCATAAAATAGTAAATAACAACTACTGTATCAGAGAAAACGGTAGCAAATAGTGCGTGCAGTGTCTTCTCTTGGCTGGCGCAGTCGGCTGGCGCAACTCTCCTTGACAGGTCCGTGTGTTTTCCAGTTCTGCCGCGCAGTGCCTCTGGAATGCCGCTGAGTGATGATGTTCCGATCTCCTGAAACCCTAGACTTTCTTTGTTTAAATAGTGCCCAGGAAGTTTCATCTTTTGGCAACTTCCAAATCTGGTCACTGGGACTTTGCGCCTGGCGCACGGCATTGATTGGCGCAATAGGGTAGCGCACCTCTGCTGTCTTTCGCCATTTCTTCTTCTGTTTGCGCCGCTAGCTCCGCAGGCTGATCTTTCACTCCTAGAACGCTGCCTGTTAGCGCGTATCCGACTCAAGGACTCGTTCTGACCTGATATACAAAAAAACATTGGAAACGAGTAATCTTGCTCATGAAATATTGCAAACAAGCATAGGGTTATGACCTAAATAATGTGTATAACTAGGCTCTATCAAACCCCCCACACTTGCCCCTTGTTCGTCCCGAACAAGTACTGAAACGCGGATACAATTACCTTTTCTGGAGACTAGCGCACAGCCTTGCATTCTAGCGCAAAATGCACAGTTGCTCAACTTGTGCTGCTCTATCACCTGCGCACAACTGCACTCAACAGTTCTAGTATAATAATCCTGAAATTTCATTACCTCTCAGCCGGGATGAAAATCTTTGGATGACTGGGAGATAGCTCTTCTTAGGCTCCTGGTTGTCAGCTCCCGCTCCGAAGATAGGTATATGGTTTCTTGCGCGAGCTTCTTCCAGTGCGTGATTCGTTCGCACGCTTCCTGAGAACCTGAGCCTTTGATGATATCCTTTTGGTCTTGCGCACGCAGGTACTAAGTAGTGCGCATGCTGATTCTTTGTAACGCAAATCATCTGCTTCTGCTGGTATTTTTCTTTTGTACAGCTTCCTTTCCAATTTGTTTCATTCCCAGAACAGTTCCAATCTCAGCCTTCGGATAGCAGCTATGGAACTCGTTCCGCTCTCCCTCCTTGGTCCGTCTGCGCCGGTCGGCGCACGCGTTTGCAACCGCGCCCGCTTTCCTTAGCTCGGCTTCCAGAGGGAAGGTGGTCTGTTTTCCACCTCGCCACGCTTTGGGTATTTCGCCTTTGGTATCTGCGTGACTGAGCGCGCTCTTTTGTTCCGAAGGTTGCGAAGCACCGGCCTCCACTAGCGCACTCGACCATATACCTTGCCTTCGAAGCACAAGCGACTAACCGCCTCTCTGGAGCATTTCTATCAACTCCACATCCCCTGTATATCCCAACTGACAGGAGCAGAAAAAAACGAAAAAATTATGCTAAAACAGTAGAGAACGGCGCACGCAATACGGATAGCGCAACACAAGCTGGAGCGCATGCGCATCCTGCACCTTAGCGCACTACTGCTACTAATTCTCTTCAACTTAAACTAAGCTATACTAAAAATGCTCAAAACATGAAATGTAAGAGTAACGCCCCCCCCCCCCCCCCCCTCCCACACTTGAACAGAGACGTGTCCCCACGACTTAAGCTCAAGCGCACGGAGGCGGCGCACATGCATGCAATGCAACGAAAATAAAGAACAGAAAAGGGAACACAAATAGTCACACAAAATATAGCAAGGGAGTCACAGAATGTAGGGCACAAATATTCAGCACACACAATAGTCAACTAGACGCAGCAAAATAAAAGACACCACCCTAAAGAAAATCACTGCGCCTGCCCAAGGCCTTAGAAGTCCTCCGAGCTAGAATCAGCCTCTGAATCATGCGCCTCCTCCTCTGAAGAATCTGTTAAGGAGTCGGTGCTGGAGGCTGGTGGTACTACGGTGCGCACTTGTGTGACTAAAAAGAACTACCGAACCCTAAACTAGCTAATAAACACTCAAAAAAAAAAAAACAAAACAAAACAAAACAAGCAGAAGAAAATGTGCCAAAATAAAATGTGTCGGGTTACCTCCCGACAAGTGCCTTTGTTTAACGTCGTTGGCTCGACGGTACCTCGTTACGTGCCAAGAAGTGCGTCTGCAGCCTCCCCCGCTCTTGCTCCTGAGTGTCCTTGCGCCAGTGCTTGTGTTACGATCTCATTGGTCCTGCGCAAAGGATAAAAGGGAAGGTCAGCATGTGATACATTATTCGTAATGAGGGTAGATGCAGAGGAAGAGGAGATATAGGCGATGGGTGCTAGTTCTCCCTCTGAAGCATCTGGTGGTGCGTCTGGCGCAGCAGCTTGCGCGTCCACTATCTCTGGCTCGGCCAAGTCAATGTTGCGTGCTGCGCCATCCCAAGGTTCGCCCAAGTACCGTTTGACTCTCTGCCCGTTAACCTGAAAACGATGCTGGTGCCCGTCTTCTAATTCAATTGTGCCGTAGGGGAAAATCTTGGTGACGGTGTATGGTCCCGTCCACTTGCTGCGCAACTTCCCAGGCATGAGCTTCAGGCGGGATGAAAACAATAATACCTGATCTCCTGGTTCAAACGTGCGCCGGAGGATATGCTTGTCGTGAAATGCTTTGGTGCGCTCCTTGTAATCGCGCAGTCCCTCATAGGCGTCCAGGCGCAACTCTTCTAGTTCGCTCAGCTCAAATGCGCGCTCTTTTCCTGCCTCATCCAGGTTCAGGTTGCAAATACGTAAGGCCCAATATGCCTTGTGCTCGAGCTCTACTGGCAGGTGGCATGCCTTCCCATAGACCAGCCGGAATGGTGAGGTTCCAATGGGCGTTTTGTGTGCAGTGCGGTATGCCCATAGCGCATCATCCAGGCGCTGGCTCCAATCCTTGCGCGACGGCCTCACAGTCTTTTCCAAGATGCGCTTGATCTCTCTGTTAGAAACTTCGGCCTGTCCATTTGTCTGCGGATGGTAAGCGGTGGACGTCTTGTGGCGCACCCCATAGTGCTTGAAAACTTGCGCCACAACCCTGTTGCAGAAGTGCGTCCCCTGGTGGCTGATAACTGCCTTAGGCACTCCGTACCTGCAAAATATGTTAGTTCTGAGAAAATCAGCGACAGTCTTACCATCATCCTTGCGCGTGGCCTTAGCTTCGACCAATTTGGATACGTAATCCACGGCCACCAGTATGTACTCGTAGCCGGCAGATGGGGGAAATGGACCCATGAAGTCGATTCCCCAAACATCGAACACTTCATCTACCAAAATCGGGGTCTGCGGCATCTCGTTGCACGCGGAGATCCCTCCAGTGCGCTGGCACCTGTCACACTTCCTGCAGTGGTCATAGGCATCTCTGAATAGGTGCGGCCAGTAGAATCCGCAGTCCAAGATCTTCCTGCTCGTGCGCTTGGGACCGAAATGTCCTCCACAGGCGTGCGCATGACAAAACATCAACACAGAGTTAATCTCATGGTCAGGCACGCAACGTCTTAATATCCGATCTGGTCCTATTCTAAGCATGTAAGGATCATCCCAAAGGTAATGCTTGGACTCATGTTTCAATCGCATGCACTGAGTTTTATTGAAATGAGGAGGGAACGCACCTGTGACCAGGTAATTTGCGATATGCGCATACCATGGTACCTTACCTGTTAGCGCCATCAGATGCTCGTCAGGGAATGTCTCCTTGATCTGCCCTGGCTCCTTATCCTTTACGATCCTGCTCAGGTGATCAGCGACGGTATTTTCCGTGCCCTTCTTATCTTTGATCTCTAAGTCGAATTCCTGAAGCAGAAGTACCCAGCGCATCAGGCGCGGCTTGGTCTCTTTTTTGGACATGAGGTAGCGGATAGCTGCGTGGTCCGTGTAGATGCTGACTCTGGCGCCTAGAACATATGCTCGGAACTTCTCCAGCGCAAATACAATTGCCAGAAGCTCCTTCTCCGTGGTGGTGTAGTTCTTCTGCGCGGAGTCCAGTGTGCGCGATGCATAGTAGATGGCATGCGGCTTCTTGTCCTCGCGCTGCCCCAAGACTGCTCCTACTGCGTAGTCACTTGCGTCACACATCAGCTCGAATGGCAGGTTCCAGTCAGGTGCGCGCATCACTGGCGCACTGGTCAGCGCTTCTTTCAGCTTATCGAACGCCGCCCTGCACTCATCAGTAAAATCGAAGCACACGTCTTTTTGCAACAGGTTAGACAGGGGTATGCAAATTTTAGAGAAATCCTTAATAAAACGCCTGTAAAACCCAGCATGCCCTAAGAACGATTTCACGTCGCGCACGTTGGTGGCATAAGGCAGATTAGAAATAATATCTATCTTAGCTTTGTCTACCTTAATACCCTCCTCTGAAATGATATGACCTAGTACCACTCCGTGCGTGACCATGAAATGACATTTTTCGTAATTTAGCACTAAGTTCTTAGAGATACAGCGCGCTAAGACTTTATCTAGATGTGCTAAGCATGCATCAAAGGTACTCCCATATACAGTGAAATCATCCATGAACACTTCTATGCATATACCAATCATATCAGAGAAAACGCTCATGGCGAGGCGTTGGAACGTACCTGGCGCGTTGCACAGCCCAAAAGACATACGCCGAAACGCAAATGTTCCGAAGGGGCATGTGAACGTGGTCTTCTCTTGATCCTCCGCAGCTATGGGTATCTGATTGTAACCTGAATATCCGTCCAAAAAACAAAAGTAAGGCTTACCTGCCAAGCGATCCAGCATCTGGTCCATGAAGGGTAGCGGGAAGTGGTCCTTGCGCGTTACAGCGTTCAGCTTCCTGTAGTCGATGCACATGCGCCAGCCAGTTTGTATGCGCTTGGGAACTAGCTCGCCCTGCGCATTCTCCTCCACCGTGATTCCTCCTTTCTTTGGCACAACGTGCACCGGGCTGACCCATTTGCTGTCTGAGATTGGGTATATGACCCCTGCGTCAAGCAACTTCAGGACTTCCTTTTGCACTACCTCCATCATATTTGGGTTTAACCTGCGCTGAGCCTCCCTGGATGGTTTGGCACCATCTTCCAACAGAATTCGGTGCATGCACACGTCTGGGCTCACTCCGCGCAGATCAGCAAGAGTCCATCCAATAGCGCGCTGGTTCCTGCGCAGCACCTGTTGTAAGCGCGCCTCCTGCTCTTTTTCCAATCCCTTCTTGATGATCACTGGCAGGGTGTCCTCATCTCCCAAGAAAATGTACTTGAGGTGCTCCGGGAGTTGCTTCAGTTCGATCTTGGGTGCCTGTTCAATAGAGGGCAAGATTTTGTTAGCGGTGCAAATATGAACTATATCAAGTACCTGTGTGGGTGTTGGTTCAGCACTGCGTAGCTCCTCCTCTTGCTCCTCCAGCTCTGCCTGTGTCAGTAGCTCTGGTCCTATGGTTGCGCTCGCACACTGCGCTTCTGTGACTAAATCGTCAAAGCTGTCCATTGCGTGCACAGTAGCGTCCTCATGTGGGTGCTGCATCCCTTCGAAGATGTTGAAATGGATTTCTTCGCCATCTACCTCCATGGAGAGCGTGCCCCTCCACACGTCTATCTTCGTGCGCGCAGTCATCAGAAACGGTCTGCCTAGGAGGATCTGCGCACCGCTGGCGCTTGATTCACCCTCCATTTCGAGCACATAAAAGTCTGCTGGGAACACCAGCTCTCCCACTCGAACTAGGACATCTTCTATCATGCCTGCAGGTTGTTTGCACGATCTATCTGCTAGCTGAATTGTGAGACCTGCAGGTTTTAGTGGTCCAAGGCGCAAAGTCGCATAGAGAGAATATGGTAATAAATTGATTGATGCGCCTAAATCGATCATGCAATTGCTTACCGTGGTTTTACCTAAGGTGCAAGGGATAGTGAATGTACCTGGATCTCGGCACTTAGGTGGTACCTTTTGTTGCACGATTGCTGAGGCCTGCGCATTTAGCATTACCTGTGCGCATTCGCCTGTCCTCCTTTTATTTGTGCACAGCTCTTTTAAAAACTTCGCATACCTGGGAATCTGTCGAATAGCTTCTATGAGAGGTATGTTGATTTCCACCTTGCTGAACAGCTCATATAGTTCCTTGTCCAGTGCTTCTTTTCTCGCCAGTGGTGCCTGCACAGGGAAAGGAGCAGGTATGTTAGTACAATTTTTGTCCTTGTTTGTCGAGTGAGACATACCTGGCGCTTTGCCCTGCTGGTTCGTGGTTGGCGCTTCCGATTGCGCCTCTGGCTCTGGTTGCGCACTCTGAGCTGCTGGATCTGGGACTTGCGCAACTGGTTGCGCGGGCGCCTGCGCGGTCTGCTCTGTTCCCACTGTGCGCCCAGTCCTCAGTGTTACTGCATTAACTCCTCCCTTAGGGTTCTGAATCACTTGCGAAAGCAGGTTGCCATCGCTCTTTTTCAGCTCATACACCGTGGTTGCAATTTGTGATAGATGCTTTTCTATGGATTCGAACCTCTTGTCATACTTTTCGTCATTCTTGCGCACTGTGTCTGCTAGCTGCCCCATGATATCTTCCAAGGATCGCTTTGGTTGCTGATTGTTCTGCGCTGGTGCGTCTGTGCGGCGATGCGGTGGATTGTAGGGTGCAGCTTGTTGCGTCTGCTGTGGCGCGCGCTGATCAGTGGGCTGCCTTTGGAAATTGTTCTCTTCTCTCCATCTGAATCCATTTGCAGCAAGCCCAAAGCGCGGCTGATTCTGCCTCTGCGGTCCTCTGTTGTCCCACCCTCCAAGGGCATTTACATCTCCAGTTTCTTCAAAAAGTGTTGGGCATTCGTCTGTCTTGTGCTCAATGGACCTGCAGAATTCACATACCTTTGGCGCAACTGGTTGTGCGCTCTGCGCACTTATCAGCTTCTGTAGCATGGCCTTCATTTCTTGGATCTCAGCGCTTGCCTCTACCTGATGCACAGAACGATTACGACTACTTTCAAGTGTCAATTGATGTCTTACCTGCCCAGCAGAATCTTCTATCAGCTACCATGCATCCTCCGGGTACATGTTGCAAATGTCCCCTCCTGCGCATGCATTCAGTAGTCGCAGCTCCATGGGCAGCAGTCCATTCAGAAAGTTCTCTATCAGCACATTCTGGGGAAGCCCGTGATTGTAGCAGTTGGCTTCTAGCTCCCTGAAACGCTCGTAGTATTCTGACAGAGACTCCCCTGCGCCTTGCCTTGGCGCGGCCAATTCCCTTCTGAGCAGCGCAATCTTCGCTGCTGGATAAAATTTGTCTAAGAATTTCTTCTGCAGCTGCTCCCATGTGTGGATTGATCCTGCGGGTAGGCTCATCAGCCAGTGTTTGGCTGCATCGCTCAATGAAAATGGGAACGCCTTCATCTTCAGCGCTTCTTCGTTCTCCCCCAAGGTCTTCATGTTCTCGCAAATGATTAGGAACTCCCGCACATGCTTGACTGGATTTTCGTTGTTCATTCCGTGAAACTTGGGCATGTGATGGATGAGTGAGCTCCTCAGTTCGAACTGTCCGTTGGGCGGAAGCACTATGCACCATGGCTGGTTAACAGTGAGTGGGGCTGACATTTCGCGCACTGTCCTGCGCCTCGCGACTGGACGAACGGGTGGCGCAATGTATGGTTCAGCGGCCATCCGTGCGTCGACCTCACGCTGCACTTCCTCTCTGAATAGGGCTGCGCGGTTATGTGCCCTTGCTTCCTCTGGGGTTCTGTCTCCCAGGTTATCTCCAACCACACTGTTATCCTCCATGTCCTGATCCAAACTCAAGAAACGAAATTAAATGGCAACGAAGTTGTTGCGTCTGTCGGTGCGCAACTAGAATCTGCGCAGCGCAACTGTTTCAAGGTTGCGCAGGCTGATGTGATTGTGCGCTGTCAGAAACAACAACGAGAAAACAAAACAAAATGAAATAACTAGTTACTAAAATGAGAAATGTAAGCTAGCTAAAACTTAGCTGTGTTGCTCCCCGGCAACGGCGCCAAAATTTGATCGCGCGTCGTCGTGCGCGTCAAATATAATTCCTTCCTCTCCCACTAGTACAGCGGTTAAGTAAGGGTCGATCTCCACAGGGAGCAAGCAGTGAGTCTTAGCCAGTAACCTACACTTAAGAAAACGGGGGTTGCGTGAGTGATTGGGGGTTTTGCGCGATGCGCGAGTAACAGCGAATATCGTAACGCGGGGAATTGCACTAGACGTGAGCAAGCAGTAGAGATGAGATACTATGTTTATGAGAAGTGCTGGGCAGACAATCCTCTATGAATGCATTCCTTATCATCGACTCTAAATGTCTATAGTTTGTGTCCTACTTGGGTTAGTGTCCGGTAAAGGGTTCCTAACACACGCGCATGTTCCGTTCAAAGTTCATGTGCTATTAATCCTAGAACTAGACTAAACAGCTGCGAATCCTGTCACAGTAGCAACTGCCTACCCTAACTCGTTACTCCTAATTGTCACGGTAAGTTTGCGGTTCAAGGCTTCCCCTACGCATGCAACTAGTTTAACAGGTGACAAGCAAGCAACACAAGTAAGATTGCGGTTCAAGGCTTCCCCTACTCATGCAACTAACTGTCTCAGTACGCACAGAATTAATACAAGTAAATAAACTATGCATTAAGCTCAAGTCTCAAAGGTAATACATCATAGGTTCATGCCCGACCAACACTAAGTGTTTAGCTAGACATGCTAGTGGTAAACATCATAAAATAGTAAATAACAACTACTGTATCAGAGAAAACGGTAGCAAATAGTGCGTGCAGTGTCTTCTCTTGGCTGGCGCAGTCGGCTGGCGCAACTCTCCTTGACAGGTCCGTGTGTTTTCCAGTTCTGCCGCGCAGTGCCTCTGGAATGCCGCTGAGTGATGATGTTCCGATCTCCTGAAACCCTAGACTTTCTTTGTTTAAATAGTGCCCAGGAAGTTTCATCTTTTGGCAACTTCCAAATCTGGTCACTGGGACTTTGCGCCTGGCGCACGGCATTGATTGGCGCAATAGGGTAGCGCACCTCTGCTGTCTTTCGCCATTTCTTCTTCTGTTTGCGCCGCTAGCTCCGCAGGCTGATCTTTCACTCCTAGAACGTTGCCTGTTAGCGCGTATCCGACTCAAGGACTCGTTCTGACCTGATATACAAAAAAACATTGGAAACGAGTAATCTTGCTCATGAAATATTGCAAACAAGCATAGGGTTATGACCTAAATAATGTGTATAACTAGGCTCTATCACACACTCCCATGAACAGGCAAGAAAAAAACTTACTACAAAAATATTTTTAGAACAAGAGTAATGGCCACAATCGGCCTTAGCAAAGCCACGCAGGGCCAAAGGCAAATAAGAGTTCAAAGTTCCAACAGTGGGTTGCATGTCCATCAGAGGCAGCTCCTTACTTCCGCTCCCCCTTTTTGTCATAGATGCTCAAGGGGCCTATCCTCCATCCTCCGGAAATTCCAAGTCTCTAAGTAGACTTCTGATTTGACCGCGTCTAGCATCCCTTCTCTTTGCTTCTGGTTCCAAAGTGAGCAGCTCAGATCTTAGGTGGCTGACAATTCTGGCACGGAGGGCTGCTTCGATAGAAGCGGAGGGGGAAGTGGTTCCTCCAGAGTGGATGGGGCTGAAGAACCAACCCGGAGAGGATCCTCATGGGCTATGTCCACTACATGCTTTCCTTTGAAGAGTTTGTGATCCACTGTAAATACCTGCAGCTCCTCGGACAACCCCTCAGTAATCTCACCTAGTTCTGGATGCTGAGAGACCATCATACCATAAATGAGGGACGGTAACACAATGGGCTTGCTGGAGGAGGCACTGCCAGCATGAGCAGCCACCAGGGGAAACATCACACTACCCGGGCTAATTTTTCTTCGTTTCCCAATTGAGTGTAGAAGGTTAGCAAAGGACCTGCTAACCTTTCCCCTATAGGAGCTGGGAATCTAGTTCCTAATGCCCAGGTTGTACAACAGGGCATTTTTGGAGGTGAGTTCAGCAGCACTGAGATTTGGTCCACCCCAAGACAAGCGCACTCCTCCCGTGAGGACTCTAGCCAACACCTCTTGTTTGACATTTGTGGGCTCTCTAGCATCACTGTCTATCTCAAGAAATTCATCTATTTTCTCAGGGGTGATTACTACTTTCTTACCCCGCACCCAGCTCTGTCCAAAAACATCCCCTTCTTCCTCACCAAATTTCTCTTCCATGTTGACTATAAATTCCCTGACTAATGACGTATTGAATCTGTACGGGTAAGTGAGGGACTTGAGTAAATTTACTTCAGTAAGAAGCTGGACAATGGACGCAGATTTGTATTTGTCCAGGTCCAGTCTCTTCTCTGTCACAATGTGCTTCCTCTCTACTGAGCTCCAGGATTGAGAGGCGTTCTTGTTTCTGAACCATATTCCACCGATAGAGACTGCAACAACGTCATCTTCTTCACTGGGCTTCAGAACCACAGGTCTTCTCTCGGAAGGTTCTCCGGTAGCATCCTCACTGGACTCCTCTTCTTTACTGGACTCCTCTTCTTCACTACTGGAATCAGGAATGATGATTGGAGCTTTTCCTTTGTCCGAGGGAGGAGGAGGATGTGCTGCAGCAGATTCTTGTTCAAGCACTTCAGCTTCCATCTCCTCCCCTTCTCCTTCCATGCCTGGGGATTTGACAGGTGATCTGCATAGCATCCTCTGTAGCTTGTACTTCTCTTGAGGCTTCTTCAATTAATTCCTCTTCATCCACTGTTGCTGCACTAGAGGTAGGCTCCCCATCACGGACTAGACGCCTCCTTTTCAGCGAGGTTCCTTCCTGAGGAGAAGGAGCGTTGTGAGACACGGGCAGAGGTGCGGGCTCCCAGACCTCCAAGTCTAACCGCTGAGTAGGGGCTTCATTGCGGAGCTTGGACCTCCTTTCCGTCCTGCCTTGCCGTGCTGCAGCCAGATTTTTCTTCAGACCGCGAGTCTTCACCATTGTCAGATAATAGCTGGAGGAGTTCGAGCAGAAGAGGAAGGTTGATCTGAGTATGCGATTTGGGGGAAGCTTCACCAGAATGAGGCCTAAAATTTGATTTTACCCGCTGTTTTTTTTCTTTTTATATGAGATCCTGGGCTCATGTGTCCTGCATGTGCATTTCTCAATCTTTAGCAATCAAATTATTTGAACAAGCTTCGTCAGGCCAGGTTGCTATAGCAGGCAGGAGCTAGTTCTCCTACACATCCTGGATAACACATTTGTAGGGAGGATCCTCGTGAGACTCTGATAATTGTTTCTTTACCCACACTTGATTTTGTCTTGATTTCTCCCTCTTCTGACCCTCAAGTTCCTGGTCTGTTCGCTTCTCACATTTGAGTTTCCACAGTTTCAGAGTTTCAACCCCATTGTTTTTCAGTTTGTTACCTTTGGGTTTCCATATCTGAGTTTTCTTTGATACTCTCTTGCTTGCTCCATCCCAGTGTGCTGGTTTCTCTATTATTTTGACTCTCCATTTCAGTTCTGATCGTTGATGAAAATTGCCAAGATAAGCTGAGGTGCAGGACATCTGACAGTGATCGTTGAGCTTAGATTTCCTCCTTCTGAAGTTACCCCTGGTCCTGGTAACTCTTCTGTGCATCAAAGGATCCTGCAAGCTGAAATATTTTCGTTGAGGACCTTTCTCCTTTCCACAGGGCTGTGGATTACCTCCTTTGTGAAGATGGGCATTTGATACAGGAGGTTGACACAGTGGTTGCTGAAGCACTTCCTGGTTCAGATTGACAGTTAATTCTTCCTCCATCAGTTTCTGGCAGAGTCCGCCTTTCTCTTCACTATCCTCGATTTTCTTTGTTTCAACAGCCTTAACAAAGACTGGTTTACCAGAGGTTTCCTCACCTGTATATCCCAGGCCCATTCTTCCTCCTCTAAATCTTTGATATGACAGAATTTCATCCAGTATATTTTTCTGAGGATCAATTGTTGGAGGAACACTGACAGCAGGGTTCTTGAAGGCAGCTTCTCCTTTCTTCTGTAGGATGACTGGTCTACTGAGTATTGACAATTTCTCAAGCAACTCCTCCCTCTCTTCTTCCAGATGGTTGACTCTGTCATTTAAAGCTAGGTTTACTTTCAGGGCATCCTCACATTGGCGAAGAATGTCTTGCAGATTTTCTAACATGTTGTGAGTATAGTCATTTTCTTCTTCGCTATCTGAGACATCAATACCATAATTGAACTCATTCTTTATTGCTGTTTCAGATTCATAAGCGGATACACTAGCTAACACAATAACATTTTCTTCGTCGCTTTCCTCAGAGTCACTCCATGTTGCTGTTAGTGACTTGTTGTCTTTCTTTTCCGAGTCTTTGGCTTGCTTGCTGGGACACTCAGCTTCTCTGTGACCGTACCCCTCACAGTTCCAGCACTGAATCCCTTTTCTTCTTTCTTTCTTTTCTTCTTCCTCTTCAGCTGCTTCTTTGCTCTTTCTCTGATTTCCTCCACCTCTTCTGGATTGTCTTCGAGAAGTTGAGGTCTGCCCTGACCTTGTTCCCATGTTTTTCAAGAGCTTTCCGAGATTTTTTATCAGCAGACCCAGTTGATCATCAGCTGAGGGTTTCTTTTCATCTGTTTCAGCCTTCAATCCAACATCAGTGTTTTTGAGAGGAGCATCTACTTTGACTAACTTCATCTCAAACTGTTTGAGCGATCCAATTAATTCTTCCAGCCTCATGTGTCTGACATTTTGAGCTTCTTCAATGGTAGTCACTTTCATGTCAAATCTTGTGGGCAATGATCTGAGTACCTTCCTAATCAGCTTCTCTTCAGGGATAGGTTCTCCAAAAGCATGGGATTCATTTGCCAGGTCACAAAGTTTTGCATTGAACTTAGTGATCGTCTCCTCTTCTAACATTCTCAAATTTTCAAACTGCGTAGCAATAATCTGTAATCTTGACAGCTTTACTTTATCAGTTCCTTCATGGGCAGTTTGCAGGATCTCCCAAGCTTGCTTGGCCATATCACAGTTTGATATCAACCTGAAATTGTTAGCATCAACTGCAGCAAAGATAGCATTCAGAGCCTTTGAATTACCAGTTGCTGCAGCTCCCTCTTTGGCAGTCCATTGTTCTTCAGGTTTTATCCGTATAACTCCCTGTTCATCCATGGTGATCGGAGGAGACCACTGGACCACAATAGCTCTCCAGGTCTTCTCATCAATGGCTTTGAGAAAGGCCTTCATCCTAGCCTTTCAATATCCATAGTTTCTTTCTTCCAACAATGGAGGTCTGCTCGTGCTCTGTCCTTCCTTCATTGTTCCTTGACTTCTTCAGAGGAGATGTAGGATCTTTTACTCTGTGTGTTGAGCTCCCGCTCTGATACCAATTGAAATTCACAGCGCCTCTGATACACAGATTGGTGAACAAGCAGTTGGTACAGCACACTCTTGTTCACCCAGTTCAGCCAAATTGCCTACGTCTGGGAAGGACTCTTCTCAGTCCTCAATCCACTAATCTCAAGGTTTCCAAGTACCCATGATTACAATGCACACAACCTATGCTACTCAACCTTAGGTGGATCCTCGCACACAATCAGAACAGGCTCTGACTTGTGTCTGCACACCTTCTACTGATATCTATCTAGAATAGCTACTGCCTCCTCGAAACTCAGCCTATTCTAAACAATACTCAAGTTCTGCAGGGTTGCTATAGCATCTGCTGTAGCACACAGCTAATACACAAATTGTCCGCGTCGCTCCAAAGCCTTCCGCTGAGCCGTTCGAACGATTCCACAAGTGCTGCACACTCTGGAATGCTCCCCCTCACTTAGTGACCTTCTGTCACTAGCAAGCACTGCCGTCCAGACACTCGACTGAGTCACTCACCCGTCAGTTCTTCCACGGCTGCCCTTGATCAACCAACAAGCACCACTGCTCTGAATTGGCTTCCAGATCAAGCTTGGATCAGACTACACAAGTCCTGATCACCCTCTGCTTCTGTCACCACAGCTCTGCGCTCACGCTCTGCTCTCGGTGATAATCAAAGACTTCGTTCGCACACCAAAATTACTCTCTCGGTAATCTGTGTGTTCTCGGTTTCAGCTCTCTTCTTCGATCACCCTTCATCGCTCTGAAGGGTCTCCATTATATATGCGCGACCACTGCTATCATTATCAAATTATAGCAGTTCCCCTAGCAACATCAATATCTTCTAATTTCTAGGAGATTAGATTTGATTTGAGATTCAAACCAAAACTCCTACTTCAGCTAGGAATCTCCACTCTGGAATATTCTCTGCAGCAACTCTGAACCTCCTCTGATGCTCTTCGAAGGACTGCCACACCTTCTTTCCAAAAAATAGATTGCTGCTGCACGGACAGACGCTACAGCTCTTCTGAACAACCTCCTGCTAAAGCTTCCTCCTGCTATAGCTGCTCCTTGTTCACTTGCTTGTTCACTTGTGCTGAACTTTGACTGTAGCAGCATCTTTTTCACTTGCCTGTTCACTTGTGCTGGTTTTGTCAAACACTGCCATACTGCATCATCAGAAAGCATCAAATGACTTTATAAAATAACGGAACAAACAAGAAGTAAAGGGAAAATACGGACAAATGTAAGGTCATTTATCCGCTTATCAAAACACCCCACACTTAAGTCTTGTTCGTCCCGAACAAGTATATGCACAAGTCAAGCGGATAGTAAGATGCTAAATCATATATGACAATATCAAAGCATGTAGCAAAACTTACGCACATATAACACATCCATCCCCTACTCATGTAACATAACCTAAGAATAACTAAACAAAGAAATTTAAATCTACTCCTAACTCACTATCGTAGGAATCACTGATGCATTTAGCGTATGTATCAAGCCTTTAAACCTTTAAGCTAGCCTAGTGGACGAGTTATAGTCTCGTGAGAGTTTTCAGAATAGGAATACTCACAAATCTTACTCGCAATCATCCATAAGAGTTCAAAATCCAAATATAGTTTGCAAAGCAAGTAGTTCTTTATCAACCATCATTATAATAATAAAGTTGTGCAAATAACACAAACTCTAAGGATCATTCACTTCATTGCGACGACAAATATTCGTAGAATCGATATCAAAACTAGCATTCGTCGAATTCAAATTACCGTTCAATTTCTTATGCAAGTAGTATGAAGAAAAGCGTTGCTTACACAAAAATTTATCGAGTCAATCGCATATGCTTGCAAGTTCATAAGCTCATGACAACAAACTCATTCTCAAGTTTTAGACTATATGTCATAATCCGTAAGAGAAGAGGAGTTTCGACATTAAAAATATTAAAATTCACTAGTACAAATTTTGATGCTTAAGTAATAAATTAGGAGAGCCATACCTTAGACACTTCCTAAAAGCGAAATGCAAATGCCTTACTCACACACATGCAAAAGAATTTGCGGAATAGGCACAAAGTCTAGAATTAAGTGTGTTTAATATTTTTCTTGCGTTTATACAAATGCTTTCAAGGGGGAACTTACCTTCCTAACCCTCGGCATTTGTAAAACTTTTCCTTGACTCAAAAAACAAACAAATAATATTTTTTCGTTTATACAAAAGCTTTCAAGGGGAAACTTACCTTCCTAACCCTCGGCATTTGTAAAACCTTAAAAATATAGTTTTTTGGCGCCTCTTTTTTTTTCTTATCGCAAACACTTTATTTGACCCCACACTTAATACTAGACAATGTGCCTAAGTGATATATAATGGAGCATGAAGTGTGAGCTCAACAAATGGAAAGGCTAAATAGGAATGCTAAAGTCACCTAAAAGCAAATAAGAACAAGTATGAGGTTTTTATATGAAAACTATTTTTATTTTATTTTTGTGCTCCCTAGACTTAACTTCATTCTTCATGCACGGAAAGAGCTCAAAAATAAATCGAACTAAGCTAGTAAAAAACACTGAATCATGTGAATACAATCATCACAAAGAATGTCAATCGACTTAAAGATACGATTCATGAATTCAAAGCACAACTCATTCCAAAAACATTTTTATAAATGACACTACTTAATTTCTTACCAAACATTACTTCGTGTGATCAATACCAAGAGTTAGGATGACGGCAATCATGCGAGTATAATGTGCTAAAAGTAAATGTGTAGCATTAGAATCATGTTGTTAAGAAAATAAAAGCATAAGCGCAAAACACCCCACACTTAAAAATTTGCTTAGTCCCTAAGCAATATAAAGTGAAAGAATTAAAGAGAGTGTCAAAGGAACTTCTCTCGTGTGGAGGAAGGCATGGCGTAACACAAATTTCACAACGTTTCTATACTACCAACAAGTAGAAAATAAAAGCACAAATACTCACTAGCCTAGTTTAACGTCTTGGCTAAGACGTAGCCAATTCCTTTTTTCATAAGAAACACACTTGAGAAGTCCTGTGCGAGGATCCCTTCTCAAGTGGCATGCATCGATAGCGTGGGAATTCAACCGGTCTCTCGTCTTCCTCTTGCGGAAGAGTGGCATTTCCTTCCCTCCACGGGTTCGGTTGATCCATAATTCTGTTGGTGGTTAATCAACACAAACTTGAGGTGAAAGAGTATCAAAATCTGGCGTTGATTAGCTCTAAACTGGAGTTGATATGGAGGCTTGTTCTTGCACCTTTTTCGTGCGTCTCTGGTTTGCATTCAAACACCTACCAGGCAATCGAAGAAGCGTCAATAAGTGTGAACTTAAAACAAAGTAAGCAAGAATAGCACGCAAACACGCAATCACAATCAACTAAAAAAAAAGAAAAAAAATGAAGTAGACTAATTTAAACAATACTAAAAAGGCAAACTAGTCTAAAGGCTAATCCCCGGCGACGGCGCCATTTTGAACGTTGTCGAAATTGCGGTAGTATGAATACTAGTCTAATCACGGTGTTCAAACAATATTTATATCCGAGTGACCTCGAGTCGAACCCAAGAGAAAAGCCTAGATTAGTAAAGCTAGCTAGTAATGTCTAATGTAAGTCTATTAAATAAAAGGGGGATTTTTCCTCTAAGTGAGTATCTCTAGTGAATACTAAAGACAAGATGAAATATGGTCTAAGAGAAAATAATAAAGAAAGCATAGTCGGAATCCTACTTCACCCCTAGGTCATGCGATTAGCAACACAAAACTTGTCTAAATCACGAGTAAATTCGAGTGATGGTTCTAGGCTAAGGTATCACACATTCTAAATTCAACTTTCGCTCCTTCTCTAGAATGGGAAAAATACCTAAATAGTACGGTTCTCAAACTCTCGCTCTATTGAACCGCGTAGAACAAAAGTCTCCTAATCTCAACCTCTCGGTCTATTGATAGTTAACTAAAGTCGCTCAATACTTAGCCTAGTGGAATGCATATGTCACTCTCGCGCACACACGCAACCTAAAATAATCATGCTCAATCTTCTAAAAAACCTAGGTTTAACTCTCATTCCATCCCTAGGTGTTTTATTAATTCATACTCACTTAGGTATTTCCTCAAACACTTGGCGTGCACAAAATTGATATGAAGAACAAGCACAAGAATTTTCAACCAAACTTCACTCATATAGATAAAAAGACAAGTCTTGCATTACAATCAAACCTAAGGGATCCATAAGAATCTCAACTACTAAAAGACTACTCACTCATGTGTCACTCATGGTGAGTTTGAAACAGACATAATGAAATAGTTCAACAAGGAAAAGTAAAGAAGTAGAGAAGTAGGGTTTAGAGAATGAGTAAAGGGTTGATGCAGAGTCTTCAATTGATGATGTCTTCTCTGAATTCTTGACAATTCTTCATGTTCTCCAATTAGGGTTTCGTCCCATGAGAGAAACCCTAGGCACCCCAAGGCTCCCATCTGATTTTTCCCATCCTTTTCTATTTATATTGACCCGTCGTGCCCGAATCAAAAGTGATTCGGGCAAGGCTTAATGAGTTGATTCGGACAGAGTGTCCGAATCAAACACTCAGTGCTGTTTCGGATCTTCCCGAATCACTTTTCCTGGCCGAATCACTTTTTGATTCGGTCAACCCTCTATTTTATTCGGTCAAACTTGGTCCATGAAATGAAATCCTTCTCCTTGGCCAAATCACTTTTGATTCGCCCACTGCTTGGGCGAATCACTTCTGCAGCGTTATAAACTTGCTCGTTTTACCCTTTAAACCTATGAATCATGTCTTGACATAAACTAAGAAGTTGTAGAGCCTTGAATTATCTTTCCAACAAGCTATGGAACGCCTCAAACGGATAAGAATCGCGCGCTCGGCAAGCCTTCAATGATGAACAGGTCAATCTGCCCAGATTTGATCTTCAGGCGAACTCTTCCCGAATGAAGTGATTCGGGCAGGCCTTGAATAGATTCGGCCGAATCAATACCTCAGTGCTATTTCATGGCTGGCCGAATCACTTTGTTCTGGCCGAATCACTTGTAATTCGGTCAAACCTCCAATTGATTCGGTCAAACCCTTGTAGAGCCAAACTGATCCGGGCGACTCGCTTTTGCAGTGCTAGAAGCTCGCCTTTTTGACCCTCTAAACATTAGAATTACGTCTTGATGTAAACTACAAAATTGTATCCCTTTGAATTAGCTTTCCAACAAGCTATAGTACCCCTCGATCGGATAAGCATCACATGCTCGGAAAGAATTTGAAAAGGAACAGGTCATTCTGCCAAGGGGGCCGACTCACTTTTGCCTTTTGCTCAATTTTGCTCGTTTTTGCTCTCGATTGATCGGAATTCAACCAGATTTTCTTCTGGTCACTTCATATCATGTAATACACATTTTAAACCTGAAATAGACAAAGAAAGCATCAAACGACTTTATAAAATAACGGAACGAACAAGAAGTAAAGGGAAAATACGGACAAATGTAAGGTCATTTATCCGCTTATCAACCATCAGTGGTATTAAGCTCTCCCTCATCTATTACAACATTTGACGACTCCATAATAGTCTTTTTCCTCCGATTGTAGACTCTGTAGGTACGACTGTTACTGGAGTATCCTAGGAAAATCCCTTCATCACTTCTAGCATCCAGCTTCTGCTTATATTCTCTGTCATCTAAAATATAGCACATAGGACCAAACACATGAAAATTTTTCAAAGTGGCCTTCTTACCATTTCCAGATCTCGTAGCACGTTTTGTCAGTACTCCTCCGCAGTGTTACACGGTTAAGTATGTGACAAGCCATGCTAAGAACCTCTAGCCAGAAGTGTAGTGCTACATCTTTGGCCTGTAAAATCGTCCTCTCCATTTCCACAATTGATCTATTCTTTCATTCAACAACTCCATTCTATTGTGGGGTAAGTGGTGAAGAAAACTGATGTGCAATGCCTTCATTCTTGCAGAACTTCTCAAATG
This sequence comes from Umbilicus rupestris, assembly GCA_963678935.1. Classification (NCBI taxonomy): domain Eukaryota; kingdom Viridiplantae; phylum Streptophyta; class Magnoliopsida; order Saxifragales; family Crassulaceae; genus Umbilicus; species Umbilicus rupestris. The sequence goes on from OY787619.1 coordinate 6,457,093, forward strand.
ACTAATTTTGAAATTCTCTGCCATGATCGCTTCGGATAAACACAAGGGGTAATCCTTTCTCATGCTGTAATCTAATAATGAGCTCAACAAGATGCTCAGCAGTCTCTGGTTTTTCTCTAAGGAATTCAAACCAAGTATATCTAGAAAAATCATCAACACTTACCAGAGCGTACCTTTTTCCACCAATCCCTTCTACTTGGAATGGTCCAACAAGATCCACTTGGAGTAGCTAAAAAATGCGCTTTATTTTAACTGAGTGGTTGCTGAGTGACTGGCTCTGGTATGTGATATCCTCTGCAAACTCTGTTCTCTTCTCCTTTGATAACAGGAAGCCCTCTCACCAGCTTTTTGCTTCACAACTTCTTTAGAGCTTTCAGATTCAGGTGCCCCAACCTTCTGTGCCACAGATTCATCTCACATGTTTTATTAAGTAGATAGTTTGCATCCAGAACAGTTCCTGCAACATCTAAGAAATAGCAGTTGTTAGTAGAACGACTGCCGCGCATCACATAGTCCCCATCAGCATTGAGAACTCTGTACGAATTTTTCTGGTGAACTTTACGTCACAAAAGTCATCGCATATTGACGCGCGTCATTGTGCGCGCCAAACTTATATTTATATCTCCAAGCTTTAGCTAGTGTAGCGGCAAACAAGGGTTGAACCCAAGAGAACTGACTGTGAAGCAATTCTCTGTAAATACGGAACTAAAGGGGGGGTCTTGAGTAAATGGCCGCAAGAACGAATGTAATAAAAGTGTGAATGTCAATCGAGAGAAATATTCAGCTCAGGAAATTCAATAATGACTATTATCATCGACTTCTAAAGATACAATCCTACTCAAACGTTTGGTCACTCCGACAAAGGTAATACCCTAAAGTATCCCGGCATACTAAGCCTAGATTCTACTACTTGTCTCCACGACAAAGCTTCGACAAGCGTTAATAATCAAAATTGATGAGCCGATAGTTTCTCGACAAAGTATATGCTAACCGTGCAATACAATTCATGCAATTTAAGATCCAGAACTTACGATTGAATAGAAACATGCATTAAATCCAAGTCTCAAACATATATGTCACCAATTGGAAACTATAAACTGAAACAGAAATTTAGCTACTCATAGTCATAACTGAAAAACACATTAATCTGAAAAGAATAACAAAAACCGTTTGAATCACTATTCACGCCGGAAACACTGTTCACGTCGGAAATACTGTTCAAGCCAAACTCCAAAATTCCGTCCGGTTCTGTTCCAAAACTCCATCGCGTCCGAGCTGCTGCGTCGTCAAAACTGCCGTCTCCTCTCTGATTACGAAACCCTAATTGAGATCGGGCTCTAAAAATTGATTTCGGGCCGCGGGCCCGATTGCTGACGTCATCATAAGCTGACCGTGCCCCAAGAAGACATTAGGATCCGGCGCGCGACACTAATGTTCTCTGCCGGCGCCTAACTCACTTTAGTGTCAGAGACTCGCCTTTTTGACCCTTTAGATCCCGAATCTCGTCTGGACGTAAAATAGAGAATTGTAGCCCCTTGAGTTAGCTTTCCTAAAGAGTATAACATGCCTCAATCGGATCAAAATCATGCGCTCGGCGAGCCTTTGACTACGGATAGGTCAATCTGCCCAGATTTGCTGTATATCCATCCAAATGCGCAATAAAGTTCTAAGCGGTCTTGATACATCTGTGATGCGAAACACTACCAAGAAGTAATCTTTCACACAGAAAATGTAACTAAACAATGGGAATAAATAACTCGATGGATCGTATAAATACGCTCCATCAAACTACCCTACACTTAAACTTGTTCGTCCCGAACAAGAATAAAGACAAGACTCGCAATACTCAAAGCACTTCTAATATGCCAATGACTGAATACTTAATTTACTTGAGATGTCCTCACTAATCAGTTCATCAATATATGCTCACATTCATTTTTCAATAATGATCAACTAGAAACCGTAATGATACATGTTACCTGAGAAGTCAAGATGGAATTCAATGGATGACTGGGAGACAGTCCTCTTTAGACTCCTGACTCCATTCTTCAGCTCGAGGTCATAGTCACGCGCATACACTGATTTTGCTTTCTCTGGCACGAGAGAAATCCAAGCTACGAGGAACTCAACTTTTCTTTTTCTCTTTGGTAGGACAGCTTTTGAACTTTCTTGTTTTGTTTGGTCCGAAGACTTCACTCAACTCGATTGCCCTTTTTTTTGATTTTTTTCCTTACACATTTGATTGAATTTTTCTTTTTGAGCTTTGCTCTTCAATGTGAATTGCTTGTCCTTTTTCATTTTGCGCTTTGAACCATTCCAATCATCTCCTTCGAATAACAGCTATGGAGCGCATCCCGCTCTTTCTCATCATCATCCTTTCAGCGCGAGGCAAGATAGGGGTTACCCATCCATTCACGATTACTAGGACTAGAGATAGGACGGTTTGTTTTCCCGTCCCACCATTGCATAAACGCTGCAATGATGGAGTGAAAGCCTCGCCCCTCATAACTTGGAATGCCAACTTCAGCAAACTCAACGCGCTACGCGACTAATCCCTTGAACCTTCGAATGTTTGTCAAGTCCCTCTAGGACATTTTCTATCAACTCCACATCCTGTAATATCTCAACTCAAAAGAACATATAACATCAAGTCACTTGCATCACAAAATTGTAGAAATCATGTAAAGTGCACACTTCAGAACCTTATAGCATCAAACATCATCTCATAAACTCATCATCTTCATCATGGCACATAATGGCATAAAATTGACAGCATATAGTCACACGAAATCAGTAGCATTGCAACACCAAAAAAATTTAAAAAAACGTGCTCTTGCCACTACTAATACAAGCTATCTCGCACTACTAATGCAAGCTAACAAAAGTAAACGTGCTGACACATACTAACTCCCCCACCCCACACTTTTGAAACAAACCATGTCCTCACGGTACAATAAGATCGTCGGGAAGGGTAGTCATGCAAGACTCAAAACAAAAGAAACGAAACAAATAAGAAATGCACAAGAAAATAATCCTAACTCAACAAGTTAAGCTCCCCATGCACACATTAAGTTGCGCGCCCCAAGCATACATTAGCAGCGCTAATGTATGAACCCGGAGCGGAACTAATGTTGCCTTGGGGCGCCGTATACACTGAGGTACGCTAAAAATGAAAATAAATAAAAATCGGTCCGCAAAGCGCACTTGTTTAACGTCGTTGGCTCGACGGTACCTCTCATCCTCAATCGTTCACAGGCCCAGCCAACTCTAACTCTTTATCAGGCGGGACATCCTCTCCAAACGGAACATCTTTTAGCAAAAGTCGAGACACTGGCAATGAGGTCTTCAAGAATCCTTTAACGAACCTGCGATAAAATCTGACAAATTTGTGATAAAATCCACCATATTCAAGGACAGACACGATACCTCGCTGGTCAGTAGGAAAAGGCAATCCACGAATTAAATCAATTTTTCCTTTGTGAGGTTGGATGCCTTCCTCATGCTGTCCACCCAACTCAAACGCCGCATCTTCAACGATGTCCAACGCATGTATTCCTGCAATGTTAGGTGGGTGCTGCATAGATTTATACATGTTAAAATGAATTACTTCCCCGTCTACCTCCATAGAGAGATCACCCGTGAATGTATCGATCTTCGTCTTCGCGGTCACCATGAAGGGTCTCCCAAGTAAGACGGGCGAAGTGTCTATCGCATCACCCTCCATTTTCATGACATAAAATCTGCAAGGAATGCAAGCTTTCCTACATGCACTAATACGTCAACAACTATATCCTTTGGCTTACTATATGACCTATCTCCTAGTTGAAGAATCAAGTCAGTGGGTTTCAAAGGACCAATACGCAATGTTTGATATAAAGAGTAAGACAACACATTAACTGACGCACACAAATCCACCATACAATGATCAATTTTGAATTTACCAATGATGCATGGAACTGTAAATGTACCTGGATCCTTACACTTTGGTGCTGCCTTGCACTGAACAATTGCAAGGATGTTCTGCCTCAAATTTACCTGCTCAGGCTTCAGTTCTCCTCTTAGGTTAGTGCACAATTCATCAAGGGCCTTAGCATATTTCGGGATCCGCCTTATTGAGTCGAGGAGTGGTGTTGTGATCCCAACTCTGCTGAATAGCTCCAATAAAATTTGAGACGCTGCTGGATCCTCCCTAGGTCCCGATACCTGCACAGGAAATGGAAAAGGTGGGTCAGAACGGCGAAATTCAAAATCCAAGTCAGAAGGTACCGCGTCAGTAGTAGACTTTATGTTTGCGCGCCGGGAGTTAATGTTTTCTTCTGGCGCGACACTAATGTTCTCTTGTGGCGCGGTCCTTGTGTTGACCGCGTCCTCTTCACATTTTGACAGCGCGCCTGGAGAATACTTTAAGTCCTCGTGCGCCTGGGTAATGTCTTCATCTGGCGCCGTATCCCCAGACTCCGTTTGCTCTCTCGCCTCATTTGCACTCTCGGCCTCCTATCCTCGCCTTAGGGTAATTGCGCTGACATTTGTTGTCGGGTTAGGATCTGTTTGCGAAGGAAGCTTTCCCTTATCACTCTTCAACTCATTGACGACCGGATCAACTGCGACATTTGCTTTGATAATTCCGCAATAGCACCATCCGTCTTCGCTTGGTATTGTTGAAGATTCACTACAAAATCATTAACAGTTAGCGGTTATTCTGACCTGGCTGATTATAGTTCTTTCTTTGTTGGTACTGATCATCGCTGTTGTGACCCTCTTGCTGCTGATAAAATGGTGGTCGATAAAACTGGGTCTGCTGTTGATGCTGATTCTGCATTAGATTCGGCTGGTTCTGCCCAACCATCATACTCCGCATCATTTCCTTGAGCTCCTTGATTTCATTGGCCATCTGATTGGTGTTGGAGTCCACCTGTGAAACGTTCCTCGCCCTGCTGGTGTCATCCCTTCGACTGGTCTCCTCCTTGAAAAGACCACTCTCAGCGGTCTCATTAATCAAATTACGTACCTCAGAAGGTGTCAAGTTCAGCACTGTGCCACCAGCTGCGGCATCCAATAACATACGCTAGAGAGGTCTCAATCCATCCAAAAGATATTCCACCGACATCCTTTCCGGGACTCCTAAGTTACAGCAGCTTTGCTCCAATGAGTTGAACCTCTCCATGTAGTCATACATCGACTCGCTTGGTCCTTGTTTGATCGTTGACAGCTCTCTCCTCACTTGAGTCGCTTTAGCCGGAGGGTAATATTTGTCGAGGAATTTCCTTTGCATTTGGTCCCATGTTCTTATAGTTCCTGAAGGCAAAGACAAAAACCACGATTTTGCTAAGTCAGTTAAACTCAAAGGAAATACTCTTAGCTTAAACCTGTCCTCCGAAGCTGCGTATGGTCTCAATGTTTGGCAGATTCCGGTGAACTCTTGTAAATTCCTCGTCGCGACCTCTCCCGGTAATCCTCCAAATTTGGGTAAGTGATGCACCACAGCAGTCTTTATCTCAAAATCGTCCTCTTCTGCGCTAGTATTGATGCACCATGGCTACTCATTGAAGTTTGGTGCAGACAGCTCTCTCATCGTTGGTTCCGGTCTGTGGGCACGCCTGTATGGCTGATGCCCGTAAGGCTGCAGCTGCATGTATTGCTGAGGCGGTGGATTAGGCTCATTGAAACCTCCTGCTCGTGCCCCTGCATCCCTAGCCAGAAATTCTCTTTCGCGAGGTTCCCTCTGGCGTGCTCTAAATACTCGCTCAGGCTCTTCATAGAATTGTGGGATTTGTTCATCTTGATTTTGTTCGTTGTTTTGGCGGTCATCATCATTAATACTACCTGCGTGCGACATGCTGGAAAGAGAAATTTACCGCAACACAAAAGAATAACGCAAAAATAATCGAAAATTAAATATAACAAAAAAAAGGAAAAGAAACTCTCCACTGTAGCAGTTCCCCGGCAACGGCGCCAAAATTTGATGCGCGTCGTTGTGCGCGCCAAACTTGTATTTATATCTCCAAGCTTTAGCTAGTGTAGTGGCAAGCAAGGGTCGAACCCAAGAGAACTGACTGTGAAGCGATTCCCTGTAAATACGGAACTAAAGGGGGGTCTTGAGTAAATGGTCGCAAGAACGAATGTAATAAAAGTGTGAATGTCAATCGAGAGAAATATTCAATAATAATTGTTATCATCGACTTCTAAAGATACAATCCTACTCAAACGTTTGGTCACTCCGACAAAGGTAATAACCTAAAGTATCCCGACAAAGGTGATACTAAGCCTAGATTCTACTACTTATCTCCACGACAAAGCTTCGACAAGTGTTAATAATCAAAATTGATGAGCGGATAGTTTCACGACAAAGTATACGCTAACCGTGCAATACAATTCATGCAATTTAAGATCCAGAACTTACGATTGAATAGAAACATGCATTAAATCCGAGTCTCAAACATATATGTCACCAATTGAAAATCCCTAAACTGAAACAGAAATTTAGCTACTCATAGTCATAACGGAAAAATACATTAATCTGAAAAGAATAACAAAAAGTGTTCGAAATCACTGTTCACGCCGGAATCCACTGTTCACGCCGAAAATACTATTCACGCCAAACTCCAAAATTCCATCCGATTCTGTTCCAAAACTCTGTCGCGTCCGAGCTGCTGCGTCGTCAAAACTGCCGTCTCCTCTCTGATTACGAAACCCTAATTGAGATCGGGCTCTAAAAATTGATTTCGGGCCGCGGGCCCAATTGCTGACATCATCATAAGCTGACCGCACCCCAAGAAGGCATTAGGATCCGGCGCGCGACACTAATGTTCTCTGCCGGCGCCTAACTCACTGTAGTGTCAGAGACTCGTCTTTTTGACCCTTTAGACCTCCGAATCTTGTCTAGACATAAACTATAGAATTGTAGCCCCTTGCGTTAGCTTTCCAACAAAGTATAACACGCCTCAATCGGATCAAAATCATGCGCTCCGCGAGCCTTTGACTACGGATAGGTCAATCTTCCCAGATTTGCTGTATATCCATCCAAATGCGCAATAAAGTTCTAAGCGGTCTTGATACATCTGCGATGCAAAACACTACCAAGAAGTAATCTTTCACACACAAAATGTAACTAAACAATGGAAATAAATAACTCGATGGATCGTATAAATACGCTCCATCACATATCTGGCTAATACAAATAAGATTTGCGTGCAGACCCTCAACGTAAAGAACATTTGTCAGACTGGGTAATCCAGGTAGTTCCATAACTCCTGCTCCAATAACTTTCCCTTTTCCACCATCTCCAAACATCACGGATCTTCCCTCTACTGCTGTTAGATGCTTAAGAAATGCTGAATTACCTGTCACATGTGCTGAACAACCTCTATCAAAGTACCATATATCTTTGTTCAAGTTGACAGTTGAACTATAAGCAACAAAGCATACCTTCGTTCCATGTTTCTTTGGTCTCCATTCTTGCATCATGCGTGTCTCCGCACGTTCATACTCAGCTAGGAATTTTCTGCACTTTCTTTGTATGTGTCCTCGAGTATGGCAGTAATGACATATTCTAGTATCTTTGGTCCAGAGAGTGTTATAGCGGTTATTGTAGATAAAACTGGAACTTCCCTTTAACATCTCTCCTCTGACAAACTGTGTCTTGCCTTTGCTGCTTCCAGATGTGTTCCGAATACCAGACCGTCCTATACCATCCAAGCACCAAGGATCTCATTCAAGTCTTTTGTTCCAGAATTCATCATTCTTACTCACTTTCCCAGATTAGCCAACTCCTGCTTTGTCTCACCATGATCACAAATTTCCTTATTGAGTCTCATTTTTGTTGCAGCACGTACCTCATCCAAGCCTTTCTTCTGCTCTTTTAACTGTGTGATAGTGTCTTTACCACCAGTTTCCACTTGGTATACATATTACTCAGGTTTATCGTTAGAGTTTCCTCATTGATTTCTTCACCATCACTAGATTCAGTGTCATTGTCAAAATCTGTCTTCTCAGCTTCTTCCTTAGAAATTAACGCGACAAGATCCGTGACATCCTCAGTTATAGTTGTCAGTTCAACAAAGTTACTCTGATCTTCTCCAGTATCACTGCTCTGGAACTCATCATCGCTGTATGTGGCTACCATGGCTTTCTTCTTCATCAAAGTGTTGGCACAGTACCTTTGTATGTGACTGTATCCTTGATAGGCTCTGCATTGAATCTCTTCATTTTGATTTTGATCATTCTCTCTACGCTTGCCTTTTTGATATCTGTCATCTTTCCTCACAGGATATCTTTGGTCACTACGCTCCTCCTTCTTCCCTTGATATCCCTGATCACCACGAGCTTTGTAATTTGACCTCCTCTTGTCCATCCTTTTCATAAACCTTCCAAACTATTTGGCCATCATGGCTATGTGATCATCATCCAACTCACCATTAGACTCTGTTTCAGTGTTTGTTACAGCAGCCTTTAGTGCAATTCCTCTTGTCTTCTTCTCTGCTGACTTTCTGTTGTTCATCTTCATCTCATAGACTCTGAGAGATCCCAAGAGGGAGTCCATCTTCATGTTTTCCAGATCAGCAGTTTCCTCAATGGCTGTTACCTTGACATCAAACTTCTGAAGGAGTGACCTGAGAACATTTTCAACATGTTCAGTTTCTGACACGTACTTTCCAAGTATCCCCATTTCGTTCACTATATCCATTAAACAATTGTTGAAGTCAGCTATGGTCTCATCATCTTTCATCACCAGCTGCTCATAGCTAAGCTTCAGCATCTGCATTCTGAATTTCCTTACCTTAGCATCTCTTTCAAAGGTTGTTTCTAGAATGGTCCATGCAACTTTTGTTATCTCAACACTAGCAATCAACTTATAGTTTTGTTTATCTATGGCCACGATAATAGCATACAAAGCCTGATTGTTTCCTTAGAATACTTTTTTCTCTTCTTGATGCACTGTTGGAAGCAGATTTGAAGTTAATGGCCAGTCACGAGCAGAAGCGAAAGTAGCAAAAATGGTGATTTCAGAGAGCGATTTTGGATTTTGGAGGGCTATTCTTGACGAAAAATGGGCCGCTGGTCAAAAGTCACGAGCTTTGCTCTTGAGCTGTGGTGTTTTTCGGCCAAATTCCATCGTTTCGACCTCCGTTTTGGCATTTTATCACTTTTCGTACTTTAGGGCCTTTTCGTAGTTATTAGTTTTGTCTTTTATTTTTAGTATTTAAACTTGTCGTAGGGTTTTGCAAAACTCAGTTTTTGGAATTGGATACAGTAGCCTTTTGTTTCCAACTATCGGTATTCCCAGAATCAACGATATTTGATGCTCTAAACCTAGCATTTGCGCGAGTGAATCAATAGGTTCTGAAAGATCAGTGCCGGTATTGCGCAAGTAATCAACAGTATACTGATTCCCCCCCATCCTTATCAAGCTTCCGCTACATCAGTTGGTATCAGAATCAGACCGTTTCTGTATTCAATCATGTCGCGTCACAAAGAGAAGCGTGTGGAGGAAGGTACCGACCGTGACCTTCTGCGAGAGGTTGAGTACCGTTTTGAGGACATGGAACAATGTATGGAGGAGCGACTTGCTCGTATGCTAGAGCAGGTGACGGCGCAGATGGGTGACCTAATTGGCAATCAACACAGAGATGCCCCGGCCCCTGTCCGCAATCCGTCGATGCCACGGGAATGGGTTCCCGCGTTTGTGGATGAAGAGCCTGACGAATACCATGACCCGGCTCCTATCGCGCGGCAGCGTGAGCGCGTTGATGACAATGGGCGACGCTGGGAGAGTGGTATGAGCATCGACATTCCGGAATACAGAGGCGGTCTCAATTCCGAAGACTTCCTTGATTGGCTGGCCACCGTGGAAGAGGTTCTGGAATTTAAAGAGGTACCGGCTGATAGATGTGTGCCCTTGGTGTCAACTAGATTTCGTGATCGTGCATCGGCGTGGTGGCAGCAATTGAAAGTGACCCGGAGAAGGCTGGGCAAGCCTAAGATTGAATCGTGGGATAAGATGAAGAAGCATATGAAAGCGGCATTCCTGCCATTTAATTTCCAGAGGGTTTTATATCAACGGTTGCAGAATTTGCGGCAAGGTACCAAATCAGTGGACGACTATACCACAGAGTTTTTTCAGCTGATCGCTCGGAACGACATGCAAGAGACTGAGGATCAGACCATCGCGCGTTATATTGGAGGATTATGGGTGGCCATTCAAGACACGGTTAACCTGTTTGACCCGACTTCCCTTTCTACCGCACACCAGAAGGCGCTCTAGATTGAGCGACAGAGTCGGCGCTCTAGATTGAGCGACAGATTCGACGCTCTACCATCTTTGGGGGTTCATCAGGCAGTAACAACAACCCGGCCCTCGACGTGAAACCTGCGGGCAGCACTTACGGTCGCGGTATATCTAATCCCTCTACTATTTCTAAACCTGTTGGCACAGGTACTTTGCGTTGTTTTGGTTGTGGAGAACCAGGTCATCGTCAAGCAGATTGTCGCAAAATAGCTGCCAAGAAAGCCCTCTTTACTGACTCCGATGATGTTGAAGATGAGCAGCTTGAGATTGTGGGTTATCCGGTGTATGATCAAGAGGTGGCAGAGGAACTTGTTCCCGGTGATACAGGCCTTGCTCTGGTAGTCCGGCGTGCGCGTTTGACACCCAAAGTCGCTGACAAGAATTGGTTGCGTAGTAATATCTTTCAGTCTACGTGCACTATTTTGGGCAAAGTATGTCGCTTTGTTATTAACGTGGGGAGTTGTGAGAATATTATTTCCACCGAGGCAGTGCAAAAGTTGGGTATTCGTACGGAACCGTATCCAAAGCAGTATAAATTGGCATGGCTTAAAAAGGGTGGCGAGGTGAGCGTCTCGTTGCGTGCGTTGGTATTATTTTCCATTGGTGCCAGGTACCGTGATTCTATTTGTTGTGATGTGGTTAACATGGATGCCTGTCACTTGCTGTTGGGATGAACTTGGCAATTCGATCGAAAGGTAACCCACGATGGTCGTAATAACACTTCCAGCTTTGTGTTCGAAGGTGTTAAAAATTATTTTGCAGCCTAGTCATGGTATCGACACACCGAGGCCCGTGGATAGTAACACAAATCTGCTATCCCTGGCCAAGTTTGAAGATGAGCTTCTAACCTCGGACACCGTCTACGTGCTAATTGGGAGAGATACTTGTGCCGACTCCGAGGTACCCACTGAGGTCGCGCCATTGTTATCAGAGTTTGCCGACGTATTTCCCACTGAGTTGCCCCAGGACCTTCCACCACTGCGTGATATTTAGCATCACATTGACCTGGAACCCGGAGCAGTTTTACCAAACCGACCTCATTACAGGATGAGTCCCTCAGAACATGAAGCGCTGCGCAGACAAATGGAGGAATTACTTGTTAAGGGACATGTGTGAGAGAGTATGAGTCCATGTGCCGTGCTTGCCCTCCTTGTGCCTAAGAAAGATGGTTCTTTTCGCATGTGTGTTGACAGTCGGCCAATTAACAAGATCACAGTGCGCTATCGCTTTCCCATTCCCCGGTTGGATGACTTACTTGATCAGATTAGCGGGCAGCGATCTTTACTAAACTGAATTTGAAAAGTGGCTACCACCAGATCCGTATCCGCCAGGGAGACGAGTGGAAGACGGATTTCAAAACCCGGGAGGGCCTCTACGAGTGGCTGTTCATGCCTTTTGGGCTATCGAACGTGCCGAGCACTTTTATGAGCGTGATGAATCAGGAATTGCGCCCATTTATAAATTCGTTGTGGTTTATTTCGATGACATCTTGATATATAGTGCTAACCCACTGATTCACCTTGAGCATTTGCGTGAGGTTTTATCGGTGCTCCGTCGAGACCGTTTGTTTGCTGCCAGGAAGAAGTGCGTGTTTTTGACTCGGAAGGTATTATTTCTGGGGTATATCGTTTCTGGAGATGGCCTGCAAGTGGATGAGTCGAAAATTGAAGTGGTGCGACAATGGCCTCAACCACGTACCATTACCAAGGTTCGTAGTTTTCATGGACTTGCATCTTTTTATAGACGATTCATTCCCCATTTCAGTGGCATTATGGCTCCCGTGACGGAGTGTATAAAGGGCAACAAATTCGAATGGACCGCCGAAGCCGAGGCAGCGTTTCGGGAGATCAAAGAGCGTTTGACGTCAGCTCCCATTCTAGTCCTGCCCGATTTTTCGCAGCCTTTTGAGTTACACAGTGATGCTTCAAAGTTAGGGATTGGAGCTGTGTTGAGCCAGCATAATCGGCCAGTAGCATATTTCAGTGAAAAACTTTCGGGAGCTAAATTGAATTATGGTACATACGACGTGGAGTTCTATGCTGTGGTACAAGCTGTCAAGCATTGGAGGCATTACCTATTTCAGAAGGAATTTGTTTTATATACGGACCATGAGGCGTTGAAGCATCTGCACCGCCAAGATAAAGTGTCCCCTCGACATGCTACTTGGGTGGCTTACTTGCAACAATTTACCTTTGTGGTGAAGCACATGGCAGGTGTTACCAATCGAGTGGCCGACGCGCTGAGTCATCGCAACAACCTGCTGGTTTCATTACGTGTGGAGGTACCTGGCCTCGACTCTTTTAATGAGCTACTTGAGACTGATCCTTATTTTTCTGTGGTCTTGCGGCAAATCCGAGCAGGTGAGCGCACTGAGTTTCTTCTTCATGATGGTTTTCTATTTAAGGGGAGCCAGCTCTGCATACCTGACTGTAGCCTACGGTTGCACATTATTCACGAGTTGCATGATGAAGGACATATAGGGCGTGATCGGACCCTCCAGTTGGTTCAATCCTCTTACTTTTGGCCCACCATTCGGAAGGAGGTTGAGAAGTATGTTCAGCGGTGTCGGATTTGTCAGGTTTCCAAGGGCACCGCGACTAATGCTGGCCTATACATGCCCCTGCCAGTGCCTTCGCAGCCCTGGGCTGATATTAGCATGGACTTTGTGCTCGGACTGCCACGTACACAACGCGGGTATGACTCTATTTATGTGGTTGTTGATCGTTTCTCTAAAATGGCCCACTTTATTCCTTGCAAGAAGACCACAGATGTCGTCTCAGTGGCGTAGCTTTTCTTTCGCGAGGTGTATCGTCTCCATGGCCTGCCGGGACACTCGTTTTCTCAGTCATTTTTGGCGCAGCTTGTGGAAGATGGTGAACACGTAGCTAAACTTTAGTAGTGCTTATCACCCTCAGACTGATGGTCAGACCGAGGTGGTGAACAGATCCCTCGGGAACCTATTGAGATGCTTGGTGGGCATGCATCTGAAGAGTTGGGATCAGAAGTTATGCCAGGCAGAATTCGCGCACAATAACACCGTAAACCGCAGCACCGGGTTCAGTCCGTTTCAGGTGGTGTATTCCATTGCTCCGAAGGGTCCCCTGGGTTTAATGCCCTTACCTAGCCGTGTCAAAGTGCAGTCGAAGGCGGCAGATTTCGTGGATGGCCTCCAAGCCGTGCATCAGGCAGTGCAGACCAACTTACAGCAAGCGAACTCTAAGTATAAGACTACTGCTGACCGAACGTGCCGTCGAATATGCCGTGGGTGACTATGTTTGGGCCGTGCTAACCAGGGAGAGGTTTTCCGTCGGGGACTACAATAAGCTGGCTGCCAAGAAGGTTGGTCTGCTTGAAATCGTCGAGAAGATCAACTCCAATGCTTACCATCTGAAGCTGCCAAGTCATCTACACACGTCCGACGTCTTCAATGTTAAGCACTTGCTCCCGTTCTATGGGGATTCTTCTGACGATGAGGCTCCTACAAATTCGAGGTCGAATTTTCTCAAACCTAGAGGGAATGATGCACTGTTGGAAGCAGATTTGAAGTTTATGGCTAATCATGAGCAGAAGCGAAAGTAGCAAAAATGGCGATTTCAGAGAGTGATTTTGGATTTCGGAGGGCGGTTCTTGATGGAAAACGGGCCGCTGGTCAAAATTCACGAGCTTTGCTCGTGAGCTGTGGTGTTTTTCGGCCAAATTTCATCGTTTCAACCTCCGTTTTGGCGTTTTACCACTTTTCGTACTTTAGGGCCTTTTCGTAATTATTCGTTTTGTCTTTTATTTTCTTTATTTAAACTGGTTGTAGGGTTTTGCAAAACTCAGTTTTTTGGAATTAAATACAGTAGCCTTTTGTTTCCAACTATCGGTATTGTCTGAATCAACGATATTTGATGCCCTAAACCTAGCATTCGCGCGAGTGAATCAATAGGTTCTAGAAGATCAGTGCTGGTATTGCGCAAGTAATCAACAGTATACTGATTCCCTCCCATCCTTATCAAGCTTCCGCTACATCACTTCTTCAGTCCAGTCTTTTTCTGGCTTTGGCGCTTTTACTCCAATAGCATCTGCTGCACCAGTTGGTACAACCCAATCTTCAACAATAGCCTTCCATGCATACTCATTTATTGATTTGATGTATGCTTTCATCTTTGACTTTCAGTAGCCAAATTCGTCTTCCTCCAAACTGGGAGGTCTCCCCATATCTCTTCCACTCATTCTGAGTTTCTTTCAATCTCACCCTGTGTGTCGGATGCCCGCTCTGATACCACTTGTAGTTCTAGTACTGACGATACAACTTGTCCTAACACCAACAAGCAGCAATCCACTAGTTACGATCGGAAAATAAAGTACAAACTTGCAAAACTTCCTCTTCAAGTCCTTCTACCACCGACTCGCCTGGATGCGCACTAAGCTCCCGTCAGTGTAGAGATCCCTCTCTATGGCTTGTCACAGCAGTTTCGTTCTCCAGAACAGCTGCTCGTCCACCAATCATCCTTCCGAATAGCTGGACAGATCTATTTTGCAATAGTGTTTGTGAAGCGTATTGCTTCAGCAGATACTTCTGGTTCTCATGCTTGAGTGATAACTTTGCTCCAATCTCCGACGGGTGCACTCAATCACTTAACCTCGACCTCTCTTATATATTGCTATAATGCAAGAGAGCTGCTTGAATAATTTTTCGGATCGACTACTTCAACTTCGTTCCACTTCTTTTAAAGCCCTCGCCAATCTTCTTACAGATCTCAACCGATATTCAATTAGAATATTTGTTGATCTTATCTTAGTTGTTGCCAAACTTGAAGATTGCGTATCAAAGATGTCGTTGAAGATATCTGTGTAGCCAAGACTCCAGTGATCTCAGGAATATGCTTCACGCCCTTGAGTCTCGGAATCCGTTGATTCCCGAGAATATATACCTTCAATTCACAGCCAGCGCGTACTTCAACACTTGCTATAACATCTTGCGCGGCATCTCCTGACTTCAGTTTTCCAGTTTTCTTATCTAACTATTCTACGCATATATCTAACTTACTTGAATAACTATTTACACAAAAACATGTCATACACAAATATGGGACTACCAAAAATGAATGAGACACCAATAATGTCCCAACTTTGGGATATCACGTGAATAATACAGTCAGTAAGAATATTAGTTAAAAGGAGAAGAATGGTGGACATGAATATAACTAATCATGGGTAATTAAAAGAATTGTGAAGTGCATAAACTTGAGTATGTTATGCGTCAAAGAAAGAGGAAGAAATGTGACGTTGTTAGGAGAGGTTGAAAAGTTTTCTCGGTGAGAGGTACCTACGATAGTCTACTATGAGAAGGGAGGAAGACGGATTCTCTTAGTAAACAAGATTGAAAAAAGCAAGAAAATTGAAGTAAACAAGAAAATTGATGTTGTGAGTTTACAAGATTTGTGAATCTCATTTTAGAAAGATTTGACATTTATCCTCAATTATAAAAATTTCTCAAATGCAATGGGTGGGGATGATCTTAGTCAGACAATCTCTTTCTCCCTAAGGGCATCCGCACCCGTTGAGGAAGTTTTATCTCGAGAAGCAATTCCTATTACTATTCATCAAACAGTAATAGCAATCTACATATTTTGTGCACCCATAACTATCTCGAGGAGATATTTCTATTACTATTCACATTTTTTTAATAATTTTTAATTTTGATAAATTAAATTTTTTGAGTACATCAATTAAGAACAACTTAAATTATTCGAACATCGAATTAAAATTAAAATGACATTACATTAAAATAAATACCCAATAAAGTTCATCGTCTAATCATTATGTTGAGGACGGTAATAATCTGAAAAGTACGAATCGTTTTCATTATCGTTGTTGACATCCTCTTCCTCATAACGTCGCATAATACTAGCTTTTCTCTTTGACAAATATTTCTTAGATTTTGGAGTCATCATTTCTGTGTTCATTTCCATAATCCTTGACTCTTCAGCCTTTTCTTGCATCCGGTGAGTATGCTCCATTTGTTTTTTAGCAAGCTCCACTTGCATTTGTTGGATAGCCAATGCTTTTTTCTGATTTTCCGCAATGGCATATAAAGCGTCACTATAATTATTAGATGAAGTTGCGATTTTCTTACCCTTTCTCCTTGCCTCTTTCGTTGCCTTCACTCCGGGTGGTCTCACCGGACTAGATGGACTCATATGATTACTTTCGGGTGTAGAAAATAGCTGTTCTTCGTGGACTTCTTCCATAACCAGACTACCATCATGGTTATACGTCGATGGAGGAGTTGCTTGCAATGGTGCACCACCTCCATAAGTCGGTGGAGGAATTGTTTCCGTAGGTGCAAATGTCGGATGTGACTTAACTTGTTCCCAACATTCAAAATGTACGAATATCTTTTTCTTTTTTGCGACATACATAGTTTGAGCTTTTCGTACCTATCCATTCGAATGATAAAATAAATTATATTTAACGAAATTTTAATTAACAACATTTATGTTTCATAAGCTAATTAAATAATTTACCTCATCATGCACATTACCGCCGGATTCCGGATTTCTTCTTGCATATGCAATGCATGCCGTCCAATACGATAAATTCGATTTCAACTTAGCAAATCGAGAAATATGGGATCTTGAATCAGTAGTAATTATCTCATCGTCACGCATAACCCAATTTGATTGAAAATCGGCGTGAACTTTTTCCCACAACTTGTCGGTTCTTTGTCTATTGCCGGTAATTGGATCGATCGATTGACGACAAAATGAAATGTACAATTGAACATCTTCGGACATTGACCAATTGCCCGACATATTGAAAAGTTGAGAGAAGAGATGAAATATGTGGATTGAAAGATGAGAGAAGAGTGAAGTATTAAAACTTCGTGTGGATTTTGATGTAGAAGAGTAGTATATTTATAGTGTTTTTTAGATAATCAAAAAAATTTATTTTTCATATTTTTTCGATTTTTTTAGATATTTTTTGAGTTAAATTCCGTTTGAAATCAATCTGAGCCGTTAGATCAAATTTGGATCTGATCTAACGGATCAGATCATTTTTCCCTTCTGAATCGGGCCGTTGGATGCCAAGTCACATATTTCTTCAAAATAACTTAACTTTCTTCAAAAATATACATTTTCTTACCTCGAACGCACATCTCATCTTCTCTATAACTTTAGAGAAGAGGAAACTCAATCGCCAAATTTGCTATCGAGGTTCCATCTCCATTCCGTTTCTCTTTCTTCTCAAATCCACATTTCAGAGAGAGACGGAGACGGAGAAGAGCACGAGTGGTGCGCGGACTGTTGCCATTCCTAATGCGGAGCGGAAAAAGTCCGGCAAGGAGCGATCAGGGAGGCGTTAGCACTGTTGATTGAAGGTCCGGATCCTGACAGCGGAGAAATTGGGGATTCTCAACTTGCCGATCCATGCCTAGGATCATGGAGATTTACAACTTGCACGATGTCGCTACCATCTCCCAGCTCCGTTCCACCGTCGCCTCTCAGATCCGAAAGAACCCCAGCGTCACTAATCCCAAGGTTCTCTCTTCCCTTTTCTATCCATTGCTTATAAATTTTTATGGCATGCTGCAACGTTACGTCCCTAGTTATGATCTTGCTTGTCCCTAATTTTCATAATCCCAAGGTTGCTGCATCCAACCTCCCTAATCCTGTTGACATTCTTAAGGGACATTTGACTCAAAGCGGACAAGTTAACTACCCAAGTTAGTCATTGAAATAACTGGGAATACTGATGGTAACTTGCTTGATTGTAAGGTTGTAGATTGCTCCAGTGCCCAACCATGAGGCGCATGAGGCAGCCGCCTCAGGCCTCAAGGTTGGGAAGGCCACAAAACTCTGAGTCTAGAGTTTATCCTGGCGAAGAAGGATGAAGCGAGACGATCAACGTCAGGTGGCCGCACGCCCACACCCTCCGCTCGAGATGCCTCTAATAAGGTACCCCTCTCTCACTCCATGTACCCGTTTGTTGCATAGTTTCTGCTGCGTTGAAGAGCTGTGAGGCCTTAGTTTGTTAGTGATGGAGGTTTATATGGATTTTCCTCGCTTTGGTGTTGTTTGAGTTTTGGTTCAGAAGTCTAAGCTGATTGTTAAATTTTAAACATGTGTAGATATGAAAGCTACTATGTTTGTGTGAAGGAATTTTCGTTGTTGATTATATGCTAGTTCGCTACGATTGTGTGAAGATTTACTTAGGAAGACAGAAAAGAGTATTTAGGTAGCATTAGAACAGTTTCTACAACCTGCACACTTTCATTTATGCGGCATTGTTGCCTTGTATGATACAACATCATACATGATGCTTTTTTAAAAGCAGAAACTATTGGTTACAAGGTCTGGGTCTTTTGATAGTTTGATGAGCCCGTCTACTGTTGAACAGTTTGGTACTCATTTATTAAATAAGCAGAATTGATTGGAGGAATTTTGAGAATCCTATTTTATGTTTTAAAAACATTTTCTGTTATGAAGTCCCAGTAAAACATTTATTAAATAAGCAGAATTGATTGATGAGCCCGTCTATTCTTGAACAGTTTGGTACTTAGTTTATGCGATTGTAGTAGATGTGGGTGCAGTGGATGTGGATGTTACTTTTGGAAGTTGGAAGTTGGATGCCTCAGTGTGGGTGCAGTGGATGTGGATTAGGCGTGTATTAGGTGCCTCAATGTAAGTTTGATTCAGGCGTATTCAGAATTTATTGGAAGTTGGATGCCTCGGTGTGGGTGCAGTGGATGTGGATGTTACTTTTGGCATGTTTTCGAAAAAAGATAACCAAAATGGTGTTTGCTGTGTTTATTTCTGTACAACCTACTTGCTTATGTCTATGTTTTGGGTTATCTTGTTCATGGGGTTGGATTGAGTATTTCCGAAGGCCTTGCTCAGTTTCGGTGAAAGATGGCAAACACTTTTTGGTGCTTCAAACCTTGTGATTCAGACAGAAACTATGACTTCAAACCTGAACTTGTGTGTCTCGCTATTATTGTTCTTGGTGCTTCTGGTAACAAACTAACAATTCTGTACTGCATTTTTTGTCTATGATTTATGGTTTACTGTTAAAGGGTTAATTTCAGGAATGGCATGCTGATTTATGATTTTTCACCCTGGCAGCTATATATGTTCATGGGGAGAAATTCATCCAGCCAATCTAACAATATATCGGGTTTTGTGGAGCAAAGTGTCAAATACAATGCTCTTTTTTATTATTGAGAAATTTGATTGATTTTGTTATGTATCTGACTTCAGGTTGTTTCAGACAATGAGGCAAGGAAAAAAAAAGAAAATATATTGTGATTAATTCAACGCAAGCGAACAGAACAAATTCAACTAGATGTTCTTAATAATTCACACTGCATATCTATTATCACACATTGCGACTAGTTCACACCATAGAATTTCAGAACGGAGGACGCCGCATCAGTCTCGGTAGGCACCATATCTTTGTCAAATATGCTCGATGAGATCATTTTGCAGTTGAATATGACCTTGTTTGTCCCTAATTTGATGATGTACTTGTATGAACTCTATAATATTCAACCGAGATAAAGTTTTGAATTATAACCATTGAAATTTGATTTCTGAATATACATAACCATTATGCATAATCACATTGGAGCATAATCTATTTTTCATCATCTAAATTATACATAATTAATATAATATTATATTTTAGCCAATCATTTTAACTAATGTGGTTGAAGATGCTCTAACATGTGAATCCTTTCTACTTTTAAGGAAAAATTTCCCATAAAGAAAACTTTTTTAAATACATTGTTTTTAAAAATCGTTTCTCAAATGCCTTTTTCATTTTAAATTCGGTCTTGCGAAGACCGAACTCTCAAAAAAATACTTGATTTCGGTCTGAACACCGAAATCATCCGAATTCGATGAAGTCCGATAATTCAAATGAGTTCGATCTTGTAAAGACCGAATTCGTACAAAATTATCGAATTCGATCTTTACAAAGACCGAATTCATATTGAGTCTCTCGAGTTCAGTCTTGCTTGAGGGTGAAGGAAAGAAGATAATACCTTAAACTCCATGAAAGATCATCACAAAGCTCACATCACTGTAAATCTGTAATAGACCGTATTTTGTCTGCAAAGCTCACATCACATCAGAAAGCTCACATCTCTCTTTCTCTTTCTATCTCTTTTCTCAGCATACAAATTTGTCAGCATTTCCGAACCCTAACCCGGATGTTCTCCCCAAAATGGAAGTGGAGCTCAAGGACCGAATCGACCCACAGACCACCCACCCGCTCATATGGATCCTCGCCACCATCTGCGCCATCATCGCCGTTGCGGTGATCATATCCGGCGTCGTGATCTTCGTAGGGTACCTTGTCATCCACCCTCGCATCCCATACGTCAGCGTCGTCTATGCCCACCTCAATTCCTTCCAATATGACGCTAACAAGACCCAACTCATTACATATTAAAATCTCAGTCATACAAATACGGAATTGATTTAAATTCGAACGATCTTAGTCGATAAATAAAAATATTTTTTTTAAAAAAAATGAGTTCGTTCTTTGGTAATATCGAATCCGGATATTTTTTGAAAATTCGCTGTTCACAAGATAGAATTCAAGACGAAACGGAATAATTGAGAAACCATTTAAAAGGAACGTATTTGAGAGTTATGAAAGGGCAAATCTAAAAAAAATTTCAGTTTTAGAACAATCTTTTCACTCAAGCTCGAAGCTTTTTCAACACCAAGGCTTCCGGCGTAGATTCCAAGCCCCTTTGGCTGTTCAACTACGAAAAGTTTGACTCTGATGCGACTCCTTTGCATAACCTAAGCCGAATCCGTCGTCTTGGATTGCTAATCCAATACGCGAGGGTATGGGCTAAGGGATTGTGTTTTATGTTAGTCGATTTTTCAAATTTCGGACGGAGCTCACAGTTGATCGATGCTTCAACTGTCAAATTGAGAACCAGGGTTAGAATCCTTCGATTATTCCAATGTATCCTGAATTAGTAAGGGTTTGGTAAGATAATAACCGATCATCTAATTTTCTGCAAATAGAAGACGGAGTTGATGAATGGGATTGAAAATCTAAAGTAAAAGAAAGCTGGTGGTGAATTTTGGAGGTAGAAGAAAAGTTTGTAATTTGAGAAATTTCTAACTTTTACACGTAAATATTTGATGATCATAACATGTCAAAAACGCCTTTCGGCATACTTGAGCTGTGAGGGAGGGAGATGTTGAACTAGATCTTACTGGCATGAGATCCATTGGGCTTTGTAGCTCTCACATTTGTCGAATTTAAATGTAACATGTGCTTTACTCTTTTCTATTAATCATAATTTCAAAGTTGGTGTCTACGATGTAAGCTTCTTGAGAACTTGTGGTTTCTATACCAGGAATGTACTCATTAAACATCTTTTCATTCTTTGTTTATTTGGTTTCCTGTAGTGTGTTTAGTTAAGTTGTTTTGTTTTACTGTCTCATTTGTGACGCTACCTACTAAATTATTTTACAGTCAGATCTATCTTATACCGGAAGCATCAATTGGTTTAATGGGCTCGTTAAAAGATAGCTTGAATCAGTTTCAAAAGCAGCAGGAAAAATGTCAATCAATGCTGACTGGTATTGCTGCGAAAGCGGCACCCAAGACTGCACAAACCCGAAAGTTTACCGCACCAGTTCCAGCAATACCAAAAAGCCAAGGTCTGCCGTTGAAGTTCTCCAGTGACACTGAGAGGCTTCAGCAAATCAACAACATACGCAAATCTTCTGTTGGACTTCAAATCAAGCGTGTCATAGACTTTCTCTATGAGGTATAAAATTCTTTTGAATTTTCCATTTGAGAGCGTGGAGCTTGATCACAATGTTATGGTTTCCACCTTTCAATCTGTTTCTGTATCTACTGCTTTATGCGTAAGATAAGTTCCTGATTGTTTACTTCCATGGATTCTTAGCATCCAAGTTTTCCTTGATGGTTGTAAAAAATATTTCATCCTTATTATGGTCATTAACAATGTTTTTCTATTTCTTAGTAGTTTTTACCATTAATTTCTTTTCCATCAAACATGGTCAGTTTTTATGAAAGAGCAGGTGCTGTTGTCTTGGAAATTTTTCACTTGCATTTAACAATATGGATATTGATCAATAGTAGCTTAATTGATTTGCACATGGCTGAGGGCTTAAGTTTGAAAAGGAATAGTATCGAATAAGTTCTCATTTTCATACCATATGTGACTGCTTGATTACGTTAGAGTTGATTTTCACCAGTTCCTGCTACACATAGATCCATTTTTAATTATTTTTATTATCTTTTATTTTTTCAGCATTATGTTGACGTGAAATATACAGGCGAGCATGTGACTGATAATTGTTTGAATCTATGTTGGCCAACATTGGCTACTGATTATAAGTGACTATTTGCCATACAATTTTACTTTAGGCTTTCTTCTGTCCTGCTTAGCTGAGACGTGTTAGTTTTTGAAATTTTTGTGCTACACCCTTTTCCTCTAATGACAATCAGACATATTTCATTTTCCATGGTTGTGCTCTTGTCAACTGATGTAAGTTTGATTTTGTAGACCAGGAGAGCCTCTACAGCTGAAGAAATAAATGCAGAGACCTATGTAGACATGAAAGCAAACAAAGCTGTTTTTGACAGTTTGAAGAATAACCCTAAAGTTCTTTATGATTGTATGCGCTTCTCATACAAGGTACCCATGAGCTTTTATCAAGATTGAGGAAATATGAAACCATTTCCGTGCACCTAACCATTAACTTGTTGGTGATTCTTAGGCTAAGCATGAAGTGAAGGAAAAGCACGAGCTGCTCCATTTAATACGAAAACGTCTAGAGGGAATTGCAGTTATTGATCTTAAGGATGCATATCCCAATGTGGAGGAGGACTTGCAGGTACATGCTGCGAATATTGGCTTGTTACTATGTAAAATTGCATCCCAAAGAGAAACGACTACCTAGCTTTTTCATGCTCTCTGGTCAAAAGTTTACCCTAAAAACCTAGCTGTGGATCTGGGTTGAGATCAGATTATTTGTTCCATTTTCAAAGAAATATTTTCCATGTGTCCTCTGGTATCATCCTTTCTTGCCATTGTAGCAGAAGAGTTGAGAAGAATCTGACAATTTTTTGGAAATCACATTTAATTCCTGTTATCCATTATGCATAACTTTTACTATCGTTCTTTCTTGTTCAAGAGTTTGACACACTTCAACTAGTTGCTAATAAACGCTCATACTGCCAAAGAGTAGTGCTTAAAATAGTCATCTCAACATTTATTTTTGCATGTGTGAGTGATTTATTGGTTTGATCTGATGCGGGGTTGTAATTGTCCCTGCTGGACATGGCTACTGCCGCCATTATCTTATTTATTTAGTGAAGATTGGCCTAAACACAGCCTTCTCTGTTTGTTGGTGTATCTCTTTTATTCAAGTAATTAAGATTGTCTGTGCATATAATTCAAACATCGTTTTACTGAAGTTAACAGTTCCCTTTAATAATAATGTGGCCAGGTGTTAAAAGCTGGTGGTGATATTTGGCTTCTATGTGAGGACTCGAAGGAAGAGATTGCATATCCGAACGATCCCAGAGTACCAATCAAAGTTGATGACGATCTGAAAGAGTTATTTCGGGGTATTGAATTGCCTCGAGATTTCCTTGACATTGAGAAGGATCTGACTAAGAATGGCATGAAGTCAGTGACTAACACAGCACAAAGGCGGGCCAGGGCTCAGAACCTAGGATTGCCCTCAAATATCAAAACAAAGAAGAAAAAGCATGAGATCAGCAAGAGAACCAAGCTTACTAATGCTCACCTTCCAGAGCTTTTTCAGAATGTCAATAACAAATAAGATTTCAGACTTGAGCAGGTCCTCTTCTCCAAATCTACTATATATTTCCTCGGACTCCTTTCGAGATTGAATTTTAGAGTAGTGAGTAGTGCGTTGCCCGTGCTCTGCACAGGGGCCTTTGTTTTCTTATTGTATAATTTTTGGATAGTGATGCAAATCATCATTCAAATCTTATCATGTGTTTTTAATGTAATCTAACGTTAATATATTACAAAACGAACCACATAAACCATGCATGAGTTTGCCCAAATTTAGAAAATAATTCGGGTATAATAATATTTCACTCAGAATCACCATCTTCAAGTTGACAACTATTCTAGCACTATCTGTCAAACAGTTGCACACTCCCTGAGTTCTGCAAAACTCAGACCTTGCTTCCCCTGGATCAATGACCGTCTGTCAATATCGGATAGCAGCGATCAGCTCTCCAACAGCCTGCAACATAGATTGCTTGCAGCCGTTCTCCGAAGCTACTGTGTAATCTTTCAACGAGCCATGCTCCAGTTAAATTCTGCGGATCAACACTTGACCAAATTCAACGAGTACTGATCTCCTTGGTGCACGACACAACTCTATATCTCTGCCTTATGCTCTAGTTGTGTGTTCTTCTGCTCTTCTTATAGATTTATCAACTATTCTCTGCGAAACTCAATGATTGATTCTGGATGTGTGATTGATCTACCTCTTCGGTCTTCATATAGATTTATCAATCACGGCTTTTTAGAAATCCTATCCTTGGACAACATGAATCTTCTCCTAGATTCTTACGATGTTGTTGAAGGTTTCCGTTTCCTAAATCGGAATTTAGAAACCTTATCTTTTTGAGTTCCTCCGATCGCGTAATGAAAACTGTAAATCACTTGATGACGTTTGCGGCGCACCTTGAACTTCCGCGACGCATGCTGCACCTCGCCGAAGTCTCTGCATGCGGCTTCAGAATGATCGGTCATTATGCTCTAGCTTCAAATCAACAAGGTTTGCTGTAGCAGTTTCTGTCCTCTGTCCGTTGCCAGTTTGCCTCAACTTTTGTGGTCCACAGAGGCCTACATCAGATTCTGGTTCTTTGTCGCTGAATTGGGTTACTGTTTTGTCAGTCTCCAGATTGTTCTCCAGTTCCAAATCTTCATGGATTGCTGTAGCATAATCTTATGTTGTTTTGTCAAGGGATGTCATACTTCAACAATTTATTGAGTCAATATATGTTAGGTTACACACAATAGTAAGCAAAGATATAAAAGATACTAGACACTAGTCGGGTGGAAAACGTCCTCGAGAATTAGCCTGGGATTAGACGGGAATTAATTAGGGAATTTAATTGATTTTTTAATAAAAAATACTTAAATATGTACTATTGAAATATACATTATAGTTTTACATTACCTAAAAAAGCAAATAGATACTAGTTTATCCTTAATTATAAAACAAAACACCTATATTTTGCTAACAACATTAACTCAAACAATCATCAATTCTATTAAACATCTAAATTTTATTTTTATTTAAATTCAAAATACTCAACAAATTAAAAAAAAAATTTCTGTATATATTAGTGTTAAGAAATTGGCCGCCAAAGCGCCACTCATACTGCCTAGGCCGTCGATTTCTTGAACTAGATGACCTAAAATTGGATGACTAATTTTGATAAAATCAAATTTTCAAAATAGCGTGCCTAGATGGGCTAGGCGACCATTTTCTGGAACATTGATCTTAAGGTATTAATAGAAAGAGAGGAATATTCTTATCAACTATTTGATAAGTACATTCTTATCAAGTTCAAAATAGGCGACTGATGTACTTCTGTTGTCCAATGAATTCTGATGTTATTATTTTTGCAATATTCTTATTTGTATTATTATTGTTCTTACAGATAGTTGAGTACATCAACTTTCTATGAACTAAGTTAACTTATGTCTGACGTCGGGTCAGAAATTATTCGGATAGCTACCATAGTAAGATTTACGAGGAATATGACAAGTAACCCAGATTACAAGAGATCCATGTCTGTCATCATTTTAGAAGTCTTATGAATTAGACACTATGCTGCCAACCGCACTAAACGTCCAAAAACTCCTTTACACTGCAACAATGGGCAAACATGTGCGAGAACCGTTCGTGTTTAGACCCTTAAATGTCCGAATAAATGTCTTTATCCTAGATAATTGTCCGATTTTAGGACATAATATCTAAAATGGAAATATAATTCCTATCAATATATGTATTGAATTGCAAACTAATTCCTTGAAATAATCATTGGTAAGACTCAACTTCAAAGATTCTTAGGAAGCTTAAATTATATATCTATTTATTATAAAAATCTTGCCCAAGATATTGCTATACTATATAAAGGACTTAAAAGGCACCGTTACCTTGGTAAGAACAACATATTAAAGCTGTTAGAAAAATAAAGAAAAAGGTAAAAGCTTTTAGAGGAATCCTTCAACAGGTAACTTCTAAAAAGAAACAAGAGCCTTGTTAGATTTTATTTGGTAAATGGAATAATGCCCAAAACAATTATGCTACTGCGGCAAAAGAAATCCTTGTCTATTGTTAAATGTGTTCTGAAATTTCAAGAAGATTTATATAATCAAAATTTACTAAAAAACTGATTGTCAATCTACAAAGTTTATGTTTCAAAGAGATTTTAAGCATAATGTCTCCAAACAATTGTTTGCCCAATGGCCCATTTTGATTTTAAAATATTTATACAAAAGGGGAAGATAATAGTTTCTACGATTTTCTAATTCGAGAATATATACAATAAATTTTATAGAAATGTATTCCCGAAGTAGAGGGCCTTCCACTTATAGAGGAGGCAGAGGATCCTCCTCTTACAAAGAAGGAAGAAGTCAACAGCTAGAAAATTTTGCCCAATATGAGAACAAGAGACTTATAAGTGCAGATTTGTCACATGACAATGAATTCAAGGAATTTTAGAATATAAAGGAAAGAAGAAGGGTAATAACCTATCGACTTCTCAGGAAAATTCTTCAGCTCAATCTAATTCCTCTAGAATTGGAAATGAGGAGCCTGATGTCAGTAATACTGACTATTCTATGAAAGCAAAACAACAAAGTCATACTTTTTCTTGAAGAAAAAGACTCCAAATGGAGAAATTATCCATGAACTTTACTGAATAGATACATGGAACAAGTTGTTATCCATCAAGGGCTTATAATATCTGCCGTTACTATGAGACCATTCTCGTCAATAATTGATGTGAGATATCTCATTTCCGAGGGGTCAATCCTCAGGAGAACAATGCGAAGTTTATAAATTGAGTAAAATTATTATTAAAAAGGTTATATCCATAGAAGATTTTGGAATTTGTTTCTTAAGATCTAAAGAATTATGTTACACTCAGAATCGGAACCCCATAAAATATATTGTTTGGGATAACATGGATGCCTTTCATAAAGTTCTCCTTTATGAATATTCTAGGAAAAAGCTCTCTTGGTTTATAAGAATATGTCCTGAAGTTTATACTTCAGATATTCTTTTTTGGTTCTTTAGATGGTGGCAATATTCTGACACCTTTGAAAAAAATTATTCCTGAAGAATTTAATAAAAGTTTTAGAAAGTGGGTTGATATCTCCCTGAAGATTGAATTCGAAAGGAAAGAATGCCTTATGGAAGAAATAACTTCAATGAACATCATTGGATGACCAAATCTGATGGGTGTGATTAGGGGGCCCAAATATAAATAATCTAAAAATTATACACTTCTAATGCACATGAACCATCTGAGATAAGGGCAAATAAGCCACAAATTGGTAAAAAGCATTCATTGTTTTCTCGGCTCACCTTCTCCGTCTCATCTTTGCTGACGTCGAAAATATCAAAATCCTCTGCTAGTTTCAATTATTTTCGTCGACTTTAGTCGTGCAATCGTGTAAACTTTGACTTTTGTCTCAATGAAGTTTTACTTTCGTCAACGTGGTGTTCGATTTTTCAAATTATGTTCATTCATACTACTATGCTAGTTTGTTCATGAATGAATCACAATTAATTCTGAAATTTGACTGCGCTGCTGATGTAAAGTTACAATTTCTGATGTAACACTCTCTGTATCTTCCTGCGGAAATTATTCTTCCACCGAATAAGAAAGACAGATAATTTGTTAACCCAGTTCGAAAACTTGCCTACGTGTGGGGAGGATCACTCTTCGAT
This sequence comes from Umbilicus rupestris, assembly GCA_963678935.1. NCBI lineage: Eukaryota > Viridiplantae > Streptophyta > Magnoliopsida > Saxifragales > Crassulaceae > Umbilicus > Umbilicus rupestris. The sequence goes on from OY787619.1 coordinate 6,485,380, forward strand.
CCTCCAGACTTCACTATCACAGCTCAAAGTACAAAGGAATCTCACCTCTACTTCTCACCTAGTCGAAATCTTTTGCACAGTCTAACCCCCTAGACTAACTAGCAGTCTGATCACACAGACTCTCTTCGTGCTACCTACACACTTCAAGAAAAGAATAGCTATAGACCTGACACTCAAACTTAGCCTACCCTATCACAATGTGTAGTAGACGGAATGCTTCAGCACACTGTATATCAGAGTTGCTACCGTGATTAGACTAGTATTTTTACTACCACAATTTCAACAACGTTCAAAATGGCGCCGTTGCTGGGGATTAGCCATTAGACTAGTTTGTTTTTAGTATTGTTTTAGTTAATCTCCCTTTTTTTTCCTTTTTTTTTGTTGATTGTGATTGCGTGTTTGCGTGCTATTCTTACCTACTTTAATTTAAGTTCACACTTATTAACACTTTCTTCGATCGCTTGGTAGGTGTTTGAATGCAAACTAGAACACGCATGAAGAAGGCACAAGAACAAGCTTCCACATCAACACTAGATTTTGATACTCCTCCTCCTCAAATTCAAGTTGATCAACAAATACTAGAGAATATGGATCAACCACCAGCAAGGATTGTGGATCAACCGAACCCAAGGAGGTTAGGAAATGCTATTCGTCAGCAAGAGGACGACGAAAGACCAGTTGGGGAAGACATTGCCCAACCATCGGACATTATGGATCACCCTTATACTTGGAAGAGGGTGATGATAAAGAGTTCGAGATAAAGTCGGCGCTTCTCCACATGGTAGCCGCAAATCAGTTCGAAAGGTATGGAAACCCAAATGCGCATCTGGCGCAATTCACGGAATTATGACGCACCTACAAAGTGCAAGGGGTCAGACCGGAGGGCATTTACATGAAAGTGTTTCCGTTCTCACTAAACGGAAAAGCCAAGGATTAGCTAATGAGTCACGAGCCAAACACTTTCCTCACTTGGGAGGAACTCGCCCAAGCATTTCTTATTCAGTTCTTCCTGCCGGCAAAGACAAAGAAAATCCAGAACAAAATATACTAATTTACGCAGCAAGATGATGAGAATTTATACGAGGCATATGAGCGTTTCAAAGAGCTACAAAGAGATTGTCCGCATCACGGGTTCAGCAAATGGCAGCTAATGCAAAGTTTCTACGATGGAATGGATCAAGACTCAAGAAACCATATGGACCAAGCAAGCGGAGGAGCAATGATGGATTTGAGAGCCTCTGATGGTTTCAAAATTATATATAAGATAGCATGAAACTCGCAATAGCGGGGTGGAGAAAGAAATCATCTAAAGAAGAAAGGGAGGGAGCATTCATCAAAGGCAGTGACAAAAGAAGATTTCAATTCCCTTGCAAAGACGGTGAATTCTTTGGCAGCATCAATTGGAAACTTAAATCTCAACAAAAAGAGAGACCACCACAAAGACTAGCCCGGTGCGGTATTTGCTGTATTTGTTCTAGCCCGGTGCACGACGACGACTCGTGCACCGCAAAGCACGCTGACCAGTATGAGGATGTTAATTACTTGGTCAGAAATCAAGGGAGAGGCGCCACCGCAGTGCCACGGCTCGTTTGTTTCGACTCATAAAATAGGGGTTGGTCCGTGCCATGACAAAGGAATTGGACTAAGTAACTTAACCCATCACTTAGCCCAAAGGCTAGCCCACATAGAATAGCCCAACGAAGAGGAGGATCCAAACCAATTCCCGGAAGAGTGTGGAACCTCATAGAAGACCTTGGAAGCTTCCGGAAGATGGTGGAAGGGTCTCCATCCTTTTAGATATTCTAGAATATTCCAGACTTGTATGTATTAGCCGTAGGATTGAAATGATCTTGGCCGTCCATTAAGGAGGCCTAAGTGTATAAATAGGGGAAGAGTCATTTGCTTCAAGCCACCTCAGAAATACAAATCATTCTCTCACAAGCTCTCTTGCTCTCTAGCTTTCAAGTTCTCTTGTTGTCTTAGCGCATCAAGCGACTTTCGGGGAAGGCTTTCTTAGCTAGTTGGGTGAAAGTTCTAGCTAACTGCCGAACGACTTAGTGGGCAAAATCTAAGTCCGTAACAAGTGGTATCAGAGCAAGGTTCGACATCTTCATGGCTTGCGACACTGAAACTCGAGGGAGGAATACCGAGAAGGATTCCAAGAAGACGAAAGTACCAAGGGATCATTCTGTCTCTGCGAATGAGAAGCGGTTTGCTAAGTTGGAACTTGGCATTGGGGAAGTGTCGGATTGCACTGGAATATGCGACGACCACGTCGAGACTTTGAAAGACATGGTGAGAGTTCTTTAAAGTCAAGTAGTGTCCTTGGGGGAGGACCTACAAGCCAAATTGTTCCAACACGTCAATACCATTCTCGAGTCATGGCGGGACGAGAAGGAAGAGTACCAAGGGAAGGTGGACGCATTGGTTACTCAAGTCCAGGAGTTACAGTCTTCTTTAGAGAAGACCAACCTGGAATTGGTGAAGCTGCAGAGAGCCGGGAGAACTGGGGAAGTGGTCCCTTTCACACGGGATGTTCCAAGGGTCCAAGACGTGCCAAAACCCAGGAATTCAAGGGATCACGCAACGCTAAGGAAATTGACAACTTCCTTTGGCACATGGAGCGCTACTTCGAAGCCATCCAACTGACTGACCCTTCTAAGGTAAGTACCACGTCCCTCTACTTGGTTGATCTTGCTGCAACATGATGGCGTAGAAAGTATCATAGATGAAGAAGGGACTTTGCGCGATCAATAATTGGGAGGCGTTCGTCGCGGAACTCAAGAAGCAATTCTACCCCGCAAACGCTAACCATGAAGCTCGCAAGAGACTCAAGGAGTTGAAGCATGGGTCATCACTCCAGGAATATGTGAGGGAGTTTTCGGCCCTCATGCTCCAACTCCCCGACGTGAACGAAGCAGAGTTATTCTTCAAATTCATGGACGGATTGAAACCATGGGTAAGAATGGAGTTGAAGAGGAGGGATGTGAGGGACACCCCAATGGCCATGACCATTGAGGATACCTTGATGTAGTACACAAGGGGAGAGACATCTTCGAAGCCGAAAGCTAAGAAGGAGAACTCCGTCAAAGGTGGGGGAGCGCACGAGCCAAAGGGTGAGAAGCGAAAGTTTGGAGGCAAAAAACCAGCCCAAAAAGGAGCGTTCCAAGGCAAGTCATTTGAAAGGAAGCCGCGGAACGATTGCTTCTTATGTGGAGGGCCACATTTGGGCGAAGGAATGTCTGAAGAGGAATGCCCTTAACGCTCTACTCGAGGATAAGGAGGAGGAGGCAACGATGGGATGCATCAAACTCCTCAAGACATTGAAGGTCAAACCCACTCCTCAGAAGGTTGGGGATCCGACTTTTATGTACGTGGATGGGAAAGTCGGTGGGAAGACTGTACCTATCATGGTGGATACGGGGGAAACTCAATAACTTCATCCAACTTAGCGAAACGAGACGATCAGGGCTAAAGATGGAAAAGAGCAAAGGTTGGTTGAAGACTGTGAACACAGAGGCAAAACCCTTAAACGAGGTAGCCAAAGGCGTGGATTTACAGCTCAGAGAGTGGCGAGGTAATACCAACTTCTCAATCGCTCCTGTGGATGATTTTAAGTGTGTCTTGGGGATGGAGATCTTGCGCCAATTCGATGTGCTAGCTTGGCGGAAGAAAAACACCATGCTAATCATGGAGGGAGGCCCGCACATGGTGTCTACGACAACTAAGGGGAAGTTAGACTCCATGTATCTCTCTGACGTTGGCGTTTTAGGCAAGCAAAATGAAGTGCTATTCTAGTCACGCAAATATCAAACAATATTTATAACCGAGTGACCTCGGGTCGAACCCAAGAGAAAAGCTTAGACTAATGGACAACTAATTAATGATACTATTGTAAGTCTACGGTTTTTGAGGGGGGTTTTGTTCCTCCTATAGAGGTATCTCTAGCAAGCACTAAAGATAAATGATATTTTTGGGTTTTGCTTAATGAATAAAAAGGGTGACTAGGGATTCAACTTCCCCCCTAAGATATGAGGAAATGAAATAACTCACTAATACATGCATGAACTACATTTGGTTGATAAAAGTAAGGCTAATGCATCATCCGCTCTAGGTTCAACTCTCGCTCCTTCCCTAGAATGGAGAGGATACATAAATGACATGGTTCTCAAACTCTCATTCTATTGAACCGTGTAGAATTTGAGCCCCATAACCGCACCCTCTCGGTCTATTGGCCGGTTACTCAAATCCGCTCAAAACTTAGCCTAATGTCAAGAATGCATGTCGCTCTCACGCACAAACACTCCATCTATGATCATACAATAGCTATGAAACATCCTAAGTTCAACTCTCGCTCCTTCCTTGGGGGTTTTAACCAAGCATACTCACTTAAGCATTTCGTCAAACACTTGGTGTGCATACAATGAATACATAGCTAGGGCACAATCAAACCAACCTTCATTCAATGCAATAAATTAGAGTTCTACATCATATCCAATCCTAGGGGATCCATTTAATCCCCAACCACAAGAACAACTACTCACTCATAATGAGTGTGCACAAATACATGATTAATAAGTGAAACATGAATGTAAATACAAAGTTAAGGGTTTAGAAAAAGTAGTCTAGGTCTTGAATGATCTTCAATCCAAGCTCCAATCTTCAACCAAGCTTGATCTTCTCCAAAGGTTTGATCTTTGCTCTTTAGGGTTTGAGAGAGTTCTTGAGTTTTCTTTAAAATTGAGATTCATTTCTCTCTCTTCAAAGCTTTTCATTTATACCTAGAAGGTTTGACCAGCATTGACCGAGTTGACCGAATTGACCAGCATTGACCGAGTTGACCAAAGTTGACCGAGTCAAATAGTTGACTCGGGCGAGTCAACTTTCCAGAGGGTTCGAATTTGGCCGAGTCACTTCTTGACTCGGTCTTGCGCTTCGTGACTCGGGCAGAACGGACTCGGGCGAGTCAAATAGTTGACTCGGGCGAGTCAAATAGTTGACTCCGTCGAGTCAACTTTCCAGAGAGTTCCAATTTGCCCGAGTGCTTTGATCCGGGCGAGTCAACTAGTCCAGGCCGAGTCACATTGACTCGGGCGAGTCATAATGTGACTCGGGCGAATCTTCATTATCATGATTCTTTTGTGCTTTCGCCCGCAATCGACTGGATTTTGTCTGAAACTCTTCTAAGCTGCTGCGTGACTCCAACTACTTGATATAAACCTGAAACGCACGCGAAAAGCATCAAAAGACTTATATAACATCACGGAATGAACAAGAACTAAAAGGGGAATGAACATAAATACTATGCACTTTGCGCGCACATCACTCTCGGCGAAGCAAATCGAGCATGGTCTTAAGGAGGGACAAGCAACATGGCTAGCATCAATCAAGGTTGACTAAGAACCCCGCCAAGAGGTAGAGGCGATTCCATTAGGGATCGAGAGTGTGTTGGAGGACTTCAAGGATGTTATGCCATCCGAGTTGCCAAAACGGCTAGCACCAAGGAGGGAAGTGGACCGTCACATCAAGTTGGAGCCGAGGTCTCAACCATCAACGAAGGCGCCCTACAAAATGTCTCCAACGAATTTGGAAGAGTTGCGGAGAAAGCTTAAAAAGTTGTTGGATGCGGGATACATCCAACCCTCGAAAGCCCCATATGGCGCACCGATGTTGTTGTAAAAGAAGCACGACGGGTCATTGCGACTTTGCATCGACTACCGGGCGCTAAACAAGGTAACCATCAAGGATAAAAAGCGGAGACATGTGGAGTTTTACGTGGGAGACCAAGTATTCATCAAACTCAATCTCGATCAACGAAGAAGATGAGGTATGCTCCACAAAGGTCTCATGAAGCGGCATGAAGGACCTTACCCCATAACACAAAAGGTCGGAAAGGCTTCTTATCGAGTGAATCTACCGCCAACTTTAAAGAAGATTCATCCTGTCTTCCACTTCAGTTGTTTAAAACCTTATCATGGAGACGAGGAAGATACATCAAGGACCGTATCTTTGAGAGAACCACCATCCATTCTCACTTCGTATGACAAGGAGGTAGACTACATCGAATCGAAGAGAGTACAAAGGCGTCCAAGTCATCCTCAGAGCAACAATACTTGGTCTTTTGGAGAGGACTACCAGCAAGTGAGGCGAGTTGGGAACCAGTCGAGTCCCTTTGGCAGTTCAAGGATAAAATCCGGGAGTTTGACTGATTAGGTGGGGGAGGATGTCACGGCCCGTTTGTTTGGACTCGTAAAATAGGGGTTGGTCTGGGCCATGGCAAAGGAATTGGATTAAGTGACTTAACCCATCACTTAGCCCAAAGGCTAACCCACATAGACTAGCCCAACAAAGAGGAGGATCCAACCCAATTCCCAGAAGAGTGTGGAACCTCAAAGAAGACCTTGGAAGCTTCCGGGAGATGGTGGAAGGGTCTCCACCCTTGTAGATATTCTAGATTATTCCAGACTTGTATGTATTAGCCGTAGGATTGAAATGATCTTGGCCGTCCATTGAGGAGGCCTATGTGTATAAATAGGGGAGGAGTCATTTGCTCCAAGCCACCTCAGAAATACAAATCATTCTCTCACAAGCTCTCTTGCTCTCTAGCTTTCAAGTTCTCTTGTTGTCTTAGAGCATCAACCGACTTTCGGGGAAGGCTTTCTTAGCTAGTCGGGTGAAAGTTCTAGCTAAGCGCCGCACGACTTAGTGGGCAAAATCTAAGTCCGTGACAGCAGGCTAACAGTTATCAGCCAGGGAACCCTCCAACCTATGTGAGATTCCATGAGGATCCAAACTTTCCGGGAAGAGCGCTGCTGAATATAGAGCCCAAACTAGCACCGCTAGGATTTATACCGAGAAATCAGAATAAAGGAGCCTCCTCCAACAACATATCAGCCACGTAGCAACTATCAAAGCAACAATTATCAAAGGCTAAACAACTACAACCACCAAAATCAAGGAATGCACCAAAGGCACGAAGAGAAACATAGCAATGAGGAACCGTCCCTGATTTTTATTGTTGCCCAATTGGCCGCGACTCAAGCACAACAGCAGAAGACAATCACCTCATTCTTCAAAGGCTAGATCAGTTGCAAGCGCACAACAAGATGCTTGAAACGCAGATTGCGCAACAAGCTGGTTCGTCAACGAAATATCAAGGGAAGGTACCCTCGCAACCCGATGTGATCTCCTCCGAGACAATCAATGCAATTACACTCAAAAGCGAGAGAGTTCTAGAGGAGCCGCAGCCAAAAGCCAAGGTGGGAAAGACAGCAGATGGAGTTGACGAGGAAGGGCCTTCGCCGCAAAATTTAATTGATAAACGGGAGAAGGAAAAGCCGCAGGAGCCAGCGCCTTATGTGCCACCAATTCCCTTCCCTCAAAGGCTGAAAAAGAAGAAGGAGGATGCGCATTTCAAGTGCTTTGCAGAGATGCTAAAGAAACTCCAAGTGTCTGTCCCCTCCACGGAGGTACTAACTCAAATGCCTACTTCTGCAAAAATTCTTAAAGATATTATATCGCATATGAGAGAAATGCATGAGATTGATCACGTAGATTTGGATGCTATTTGTAGCGCTATTATTCAACATAACATGCTTAGGAAGCTAAATGATCATGGTTCATTCTCTATCCCTATTGCTATTGGTGATTTTTGCATAGATAGCGCATTATGTGATTTGGGAGCTAGTATTTCTTTAATGCCATTTTCCTTGTTTCAAAAACTTGACATGGGTGAACATACTCCTACATCCATAAGCCTTAGATTGGCGGATAGATCATCTAGGTTACCTAAGGGTATTTAGAGGATGTTCCGATTAAAGTAGGGAAATTTTGTGTTCCCGTTGACTTTTATGTGCTTGAAATGGATGAGGATCGTGAAATCCCTATTATACTAGGAAGGCCTTTCTTGAATACGGTTAAAGCCGTTATTGATTGCGGAGAGGGAGTTATAGAACTTAACCTAGGAACTGACAAAATTAAATTTTAATTGAAAAAGGTTTTAAATGCTCCTAGTAGTTCTATGGATTGTCATTGGCTTGAAATATAAGATGCCTGTGATGTTTTTGATGCTTATGCTGAGTTGACAAGTTTTGAGTATGAGTTGCTCGCCCAAGATAGTGGTAGTCCATCTTTTGCCTCTATAATGGAAATTGATGAGGACCCTGCTGATTTTGATGATAGCACGAACGAGGTAAATGACGCTCCAAAAGGTAAGCAATTCGGTGAGGGGTTGAAACCACTTCCACCGAATCTAAGGTATGAATTCTTGGGACCGAACGAGTCTTTACCTGTTATCATAGAAGCTTCATTGAGTGCTAGTGACACTTCTAAATTGATGCATGTGCTGCATGCATGGAATTCGTTTAGAAGATAATGCGAAGCCCATTCGTGAGTTCCTTAGGCGTTTAAATCCTAAGTTAGGAGACGTTGTATTAAAGCAAGTCATTAAATTGAGAAATGCAAGTATTATTTATGTTGTTCCAGATTCTGAGTAGGTGAGCCCAATTCATGTGGTGCCAAAAAGGGCGGGCTCACCATGGTTAGAAATGATAAAAATGAGTTGATACCTACGCGTACGGTCACGGGGTGGAGAATGTGCGTAGATTATAGGAAATTAAATACAGCCAATAAGATGGATCACTTTCCCATTCCCTTTATAGATCAAATGTTAGAACGTCTAGCAGAGCATGAATATTTCTATTTTCTTGATGGGTATAGTGGTTTCTTTCAAATTCCTATCCACTCCGATGACCAAGAAAATACCACGTTTACTTGCCCCTACGACACATTTGCTTATAGGAGAATGCATTTTGGTCTTTGTAATGCACCGGGAACTTTTCAACGTTGTAAGATGTCCATTTTTGCTGAATTTTTAGAGAACTGTATGGAAGTATTTATGGACGATTTTTCTGTGTATGGTTACTCATTTGACGATTGTCTCACAAATTTGTCTCGTGTGTTGGCTAGGTGTATTGAAATAGACCTAGTGCTAAATTGGGAGAAATGCCATTTTATGGTAAAAGAAGGTATTATGTTGGGATATCTTGTATCAAAAAGAGGAATTGAGGTCGATAGAGCCAAGATCAATGTTATTGAGAAGTTGCCACCACCAATAGACGCTAAAGGAATAAGAAGTCTCCTTGGTCACACTGGATTTTACAGGAGGTTCATCAAGGACTTCTCGAAAATTGCTAAACCTCTTACAAATCTGCTATGTAATGAGGATGAGTTTAATTTTGATGAACCGTGCCATCAAATGTTTCAAACACTTAAGAAAGCCTTGGTGTCCGCCCCGATTATTCAACAGCCGAACAGGGAGCTTTCGATTGAGCTGATGTGTGACGCTAGCGATAGCGCTATTGGAGCGGTATTGAGTCAAAGGATAGACAAGCGTTTGCACGTGATTTATTATGTGAGTAAGGCCCTTGACTCTACACAAGAGAATTACTCAAACACAGAGAAAGAAATGTTTGCTATCGTCTATGCCTTTGAGAAAGTCAGGCAATACTTGATCGGGTCCAAAACAATTGTACACGCAGATCATGCAGCGATCAAGTACCTTATGGCAAAGAAGGAGGCGAATCCTAGACTAATCCGCTGGATACTCCTTTTACAAGAGTTCGACGTGGAAATTAAGGATAATAAAGGAGTGGAAAATGTTGTCTTGGATCACCTATCGAGGCTTGAGCAAATTAGTGGATGTGGTGCGAAGAATGTGTCAACTGAAGACCCTTTCACTGGGGATATTTGCAGATCATTGAGACAACGCAAGCTCCCTGGTATGCTGATTTTGTAATTTTTCTTGTTTGTGGAATTTTACTTGAAGAGGCAGATTACACTCAGCGGAAGAAATTCATTCATGACGCAAACCATTATTATTGGGATGAGCCTTTTCCCTATAGGCTATGCGCTGATGGGTTATATCGGCCATGTATCGCGGAGGATGATCAGAAGGGTATTCTACGAATCTGCCACTCTTCCCCTTATGGTGGACATGGTTCGAGCTCCAAAACAGCCGCGAAGGTTCTACAATGCGGATTTTATTGGCCTACGTTGTCTAAGGACGCGTATGAATATGTGAAGTATTGTGACGCATGCCAATGCAAGGGAAATATATCAAAGCATGATGAGATGCCGTAGAAGGGAATTCTTGAGGTTGAAATTTTTGATGTTTGGGGGATAGATTTGATGGGACCGTTCCCATCACCGCATGGGAACAAATCTATTCTATTCGCCGTCGATTATGTCTCCAAATGGGTGAAGGCCGTCGCAGCTCCTTGTGATGCAAATGTGGTAAAGAAACTTTTCACCAAGTTAATATTTCCAAGGTTTGGTGCGCCAAGAACAGTAATCACCGATAATGGATCGCACTTTAAACAAATACAGTTTGAGGCATTACTCCGAAAATATGGCGTCTACCACAAAATAGCGACTCCGTATCACCCTCAAACCAGCGGCCAAGTTGAGGTATCTAATCGCGAGATCAAGGCAATATTGGAGAAGACGGCTAGTAGTTCTCGCAAGGATTGGTCGTCGAAGCTAGATGAAGCACTGTGGGCTTACCGAACGACGTTTAAGACACCAGTCGGTATGTCCTCTTACAGACTTGTGTATGACAAACCTTGCCATCTCCCTGTGGAACTTGAGTACAAAGCCATGTGGACTGTAAAGAAACTGAACTTCGACTTGAAGTCAGCGGGGGAGAAGAGACGACTCCAGCTTCACGACCTTGATGAAATCAGACTTGACTCTTACAAAATTGCCAGAATTTATAAGGAGAAAACTAAACAGTGGCATGACAAGAATATTCAGAGAACTTTCTCGAAGGGAGATAGCGTTTTACTTTTCAACTCTAGAGTTAGACTATTTCCGGAAAAGCTGAAATCAAGGTGGTCGGAGCCTTTCAAGGTCAATAAAGTGTACAAAGATGGTCACTTCGAATTAGTAAACAAAGACAGTGAGACTTTCAAAGTGAATGGCCATCAAATCAAAGCGTACCATGGAGACCAACAAAGCTTGGAGCTTGGAGACTTGAAGCTCTACGATTCCACCTAATTCCCACGCTAGCACATGCCACTTGAGAAGGAATCCTTGCAAAGGACTTCTCAAGTGTGGTTCTTATGATGAAGGGAATCAACTACGTCTTAGCCAAGACGTTAAATAGGCTGGTGAGTATTTGTGCTTTTATTTCATCTTGTTGGTAGTATAGAATCGTTTTGGACTTTGTGTTGCTCCGTGCAAATATTTGATTAGCTGTTTTAGGGATTTTGTGTTTGAGTGCACTCGAATTACTCCTTTTGGTTTGATTATCTATATGTAGGAGTTTTAAGTATGGGGTAATTCGATTTGTGAAATTTGGTTTTTGGGAGAATTTCGTGCAGAGTGCCTGTTAACACACAGCAACTGACTCGGGCGAATCACATTTTGGCCACCCCGAGGCAGTTTTGATTCGTGCAGCTTTAAAAAAATTTTATTGCCCGCTGAGCGTTTGACTCGGGCGAATCACATTTTGGCCACCTCCAATCACTTATGATTCGGGCAGGTATGCGAGTCGTATTCATTCGGTCAGCTCTGCACGAACCATATAGAAAATTTGTGTCTGAATCAATAGTGATCCAGGCAGGGGTTCCATGAATAAAAATTGATTCGATGAGTCTAAAAACTTTCATTCCCCATTGAGTGTTTGATTCAGGCGGATCAATTCTGACTCGGGCAAAGGCCTTCGTTCACTACCCCCCCCCCCCCAAATCAACTTCATTCGGGTTTCTCTCTCACACTTTCTCCCGATACAGAACCCTAAAACCTTGCCCGCTCTGTTTGTCTCCGTTCGTCGCCAGCACTCCTCCGTCCATCGCCGACCGTAGCCCACACCCATCCGACCGCACTACAACTTAGCATCGCTCCATTCGACGTAGCCGACCTCACTTCGCCTGAATCACCGACTTCTCTCCCGAGTCAGTATCCCGTGCACGAATCAATTCTGATCCGGGGGTATTACTCCATGCCTTACCTGAATCAGCTTAGCCTCCAACCCGAATCACTCCCATGGCTTGCACAAACCTGAATTCAGCCGGGAAACCGAGGAAGCCACCTAATCGAAAGCTTTCGGCGGTTGCGAAGGTTAAATGAATAGCTAAACCTAAAACCAAACCCAAACCGAGGCCGAGGCAAGCTACCACTGCTGGCATTGTCATTCGATAATCTCCTCCGCCGTCTCCAGCCAGCTAGACATCCTCCGAGAAAACCAGACAAGTGGGGAGTCCTCTCGCGCGCAAATCAGCTTGGCTATAGTCCCGCACGCAAGAGCGGAAAGGGCAAGGACGCCCTTCCTTTTCACTGAAGAGATTCAGATCGCTGATGCCCAAATGAAGACTATGTTGAAGCAGCTCAGTGAGTATGCAGTCTTCGCACCGACTTACCCGGATCTTCCCACCCTACGTGAGCTTAATGTCTTTGATGAAGTTTGTCGTTATCTACGTGCTAGTCAATTTCACTCTCTTTTGATGGATGATCCGGGTACTTAACCGCGGTTGGTTAAAGAATTTATGGCCTCCTTTTTCGTGACATGGAAGGATGACAATGTTGTGATGCATAAGGGTAAGAAGGAGCGGCATGTTTACTCTTGGAATTTCTGCTTGGGCGGACAGGTTTTTCGATTGGAAACCGATGATGTCGCAACCACATTTGGGTGCACTTAGTACGATATGTACCTGAGATTCCGGGGAGGCCAACGATACGAGTTTTGGAAGCAAATTGCCAGGCAGGATATTTTCTTCACATCCCCTCAGCCAGCGTCGATGATTTAGTCTCCGGTTTGGCAGCTGATTCACTGTTTTATAGCGACATCCAATCACATCCGCAAGGATGATGGACGGTATGTAAACTATATGGACCTAATGCTTCACTTAAATTTTGAGGAGCGGGTTTGCATTGTCTACGCCTTGACACTCCAGTTTGAGTCTTATCAGAATTCACAATACAAGGGGAGTGCTCTAAGTGACGGATCATTTTTTACGCTTCTTGCGAAGCACTTGGGCTTTACTTTGGACCACGACACGCCTCTGCCCAAGAAGGTACTCAACCTGGAGGGTCTTTGCAAGATGCATATGATAGATGCGAAGACTCATGAATGGATTGTTCGAAAAGATGTGCCGAAGAAATTAGAGCAGCGGATTGCGAAATAGCGAATAGCGCATGGGGCTCCTCGGTTGGCAACACCGCCTAGACCAGCTAGCGAGTAGCCCTTGACACCGGAAACCGCGCCTACACCTACATCTACCCATGCTTCAGAACATATTCCAGATTTCTTACCATCCTCCATTGCCCCTCCTCCCGTTGAGCCCGAGCCAGGTGTACGCGAGGACTTGAGGTTGCTAAGCGCGCGTTTAGATTCCCTCTTGGATTCTCACACGACGCTCATTCGCTCCCACAAGGTATTATCCACCCTTGTCCACGATTTCGTCGAATGGCAAGGAGGTGTCATGGCGCGTATGGCAGCACACTTAGGTATTGTAGACATTCCACCTCCGCTAGCTCCTTTTGCTCAGCCGCCGCCTCCACAGACTATGCCACCAGCAGACGCGGATGATGATTCCATTTCAGCCATGGTCGAAGGTGGGGTTGACGAGGCTAATTCCTCAACCGAAGGTAGTGACGGTGAGGAAGACACCGAGAGTGGCAGCAAGAGCAGTAGTGGAGATCATGCAGAGGGGGAGGACGAAGAAACCGATGAGACTATGTACGAGAGTGATGACTCGGACCACGAGACCCGCAAGAAACATAGGAATGATGTTAGGTTACTTTTATGTTTGTCATGACTTGTGTTGGTATTCCTGCTATGTACTTTGCTTGACTAGTCCATTTGTATTTTGACGCGCTTTCCCGTGATATTTTTTGCATGACATATGGTTTTCGAACTTGTGTTGTTTCTATTTGGCAGTTTTTTCCCTTAGAATTTGGACTGCACTGCTAGTTTGATTCGGACAAGCTGACCGAGTCACATTTTTTTTGCCTTCCCCGAATCACTTTTGATTCGGGGAAGCTCAAGCTACCTGAACTAGTTTGACTCGACCATGGAGCCGAACAAAGCTTGGAGCAAGAGGACTTCAAGCTTGACGACTCCGAGTAATTCCAAGCTTTTCTTTTACGCCGCTTGAGAAGGGATCCTAGCATAGAACTTGTCAAGTGTGGTTCTATTAAAATGGAAGAATCGGCTACGTCTTACCTAAGACGTTAAACTAGGCTATTGAGTATCTTCGCGCCTTGAGTTTAATGTGTAGATTGCATGCGTATTACATTTGTTCTTGTTCAATTTCCATGAATTGTGAGGAGCACTTGCTTTCATTCATTCTTATTCTAGCATAAACATTTCATATTGCTCATACCTTTTTTTTCCTATTTTACCCCGAAACCCCCTACCAGAGCCCCTACTCTGGCCCGAACAGGAATCGAACCCTAGTCGCTAAGATGTTGGACGTCCCTTTTTCCACTAGACCACGCATGACTGCTAGTTTAAGTTTAATGTTTGCAAGTGTTGCACTAATCCATCTTGATGAGTTTCAGTTTTGTCACAATCAAGGAAGAGTCGCCTACAAATCATTGGACATAGTGCGCCGTCTACCTTCACACAGAAGAAGTTTCTGATACTTTTCTCTTTTTGTACTTTCATTAGCTTAGAGACTAAGCTTACTTTTTAAGTGTGGGGTGGGTAGTGTGCATGCTTTACATTCTTATCATTATATTTCCATGCTTTGTCCATTTCATGCGAATGATACTTGCGAAACTTCGTTTTCATCCTAACCTTAATTATTGTTCACACGATGTAATGTTTGCTAAGCGATTAAGTAGTATCATTTGAAATTAATCTTAGATTGAGTGTGGAATGATTTCATGAATCGTATCTTTAAGATGATTGACGTTCTTTGCGATGACTTTATTCACATGATTCGATGCCTTGACTAGCTTAGTTCGACTGATTTTTATGTTCTTTCCATGCATGAAAAATGAAGTAAATACTAGTGATCACACAAAATTAATTCATATGAAACCTCGTGCGTGTCTTTTTGTGCTTTTAGGTGACTTTAGTGTTCTTATTTAGCCTTTGTATTAGCCTAGCTCGCATATTACGCTCCATTATTATCACATAGGCGCATTGTCAAGTATTAAATGTGAGGTTGAATAAAAGGTCTGAAAAGTTCTATATTGCCGAGGGTTAGGAAGGTAAGTTCCCCCTTGAAAGCATTTGTATAAAGAAAAAAAAAACACACAAAAAATAGAAATAAAAACCCACTTAATGCTTAACTTTATGCCTTTTTCCGCAATTTCTCTCGCGTGCGTGCGAGCAAGGCATTTGCATCTCGCTTTTAGGAAAATCCTAAGGTATGACCCTCATGATTTTATTACGTAAGCATTATTGATTCGTACGAGTAGGTTTTAAAATCTTTAACGTCAAAACTCCTCTTCTCTTATGAGTTACGTCGCATAGTCTAACACTTTAGAACGAGTTTCTTATCATGAGCCAATGGATTTGCCCTTAGCAAGCATAGGTGATTGACTTGACATATTTTGTGTGTGTTTGCGATGCTTTTCTTCATACTACTTGCATTGAAAATTGGGCGATAATTTGAATTTGATGAATGCTAGTTTTTGCTACTGATCGCATGAATATTTGTTGTCAAAATGAATTGACTGAGTCTTATAGTTTGCATGAAGTGAATGATTTGCATAACTCTTATGTTATATGAGCTTATAGAAAACTACTTGCTTAGCGAACTATATTTGAGCCTTGAATCTTATGGATGATTGCGAGTATTCCTTTTCTGAAAACTCTCATGAGACTAAACTCGACGTTTAGGGAAGCCTATCGGTTTAAAAGCTTGATGCATATGCTAAATGCATCCGTGATTCCTACGAAAGTGAGTTAGGAGTAGGTATAATTTTTGTTAACTTGTTTCGATGCTAGGAAAAGGTAGTAGAATTGAATGGATCTTCACGATAGTAAGTATTGCTATGCGCCATTACATTGTTTCATAATTTATAGCGTCTTACTCCTCTCATGACTTATGCATTTACTTGTTTTGGGACGAACAAAAATTAAGTGTGGGGTATTTTGATGTACGCGCAAAGTACAAAGTATTTGAGCGCAACATCCCTTAGTTCTTGTTCATTCTGTGATATTATATAAGTCTTTTGATGACTTTCGCGTGCATTTCAGGTTTATATCGAGTTGTTGGAGTCACGCAGCAACTTGGGAGAGTTTCGGACAGAATCTAGTCGATTGCGAGAGAAAGCGCAAAAGAATCATGGTAATGAATATTTGCCCAAGTCACATGTTGACGCGCCCGAGTCAATATGACTTGGCCAGGACTTCGACTCGACCGGACCAAAGCACTCGGCCACTCAAAAAATGACTCGACAGAGTCAACCAGTGACTAGCCCGAGTCAAAGTTTCAGGAGGTCTGAATATTGTTGAAGGTAGTTGACTCGCCCGAGTCAATTTGTCCAAGCCCGAGTCACTTCTTGACTCGGCCAACTTTAAAGCCCCTGAGGAAGTGACTCGCCCGAGTAAACTCGGAGACAGCCCGAGTCACAATCTGACTCGGTCAACACAGGTTAACGACCTAGTCGAGCATACAAAGGTTGACTCGCCCAAGCTAAATTTACCCAAGCCCGAGTCACTTCTTGACTCGGCCAACTTTAAAGCCCCTGAGGAAGTGACTCGCCCGCGTCAAACCCAAGACAGCTCGAGTCACAATCTGACTCGGTCAACGCAAGTCAACGATTCTAAGAAGTCCAATTGCTAGACTCGCCTGAGTCAACTATGTGCCCTGCCCATGTCAAAGTGACTCGCCCAAATCGGGTCACCTTGGTCAAACCTCCTAGGTATAAATGGAAAGCTTTGAAGAGAGAGAAAGCTATCTCTCAATTTCAAGAAAACTCACAAACTCTCTCTAACCGTAAAGAGCAAAGATCAAACCTTTGGAGAAGATCAAGCTTGGTTGAAGATTTGAGCTTGGATTGAAGTTCTTTCTAGACCTAGACTACTTTTCTAAACCCTTAACTTTGTATTTGCATTTTTCACTTATTTATCATGAATTTGTGCACACTCATTATGAGTGAGTAGTTATTTATGTGATTGGGGATTGATGCGCGCGTCGTTGTGCGCGTTCAAATTAATTCCTTCCTCTTCCACTTAGTACAGCGGTTAAGTCGGGGTCGAATCCACAGGGAGCAAGTAGATTAGCTTTAACTAGTATCCTGCACTTATGAAAACTGGGTGTGTGAGTGATTGGGTTGCGCAATGCGCGAGTAAACAGTAGTAAACGCAGGAATTGCACTAGACGTGCGCAGGCAGTAGAGATTAAGTACTATGACTATGAGAAGTATCGGCGCAGACAATCATCTATGAGTGTATTCCTTATCATTGACTCTAAACGTCTATAGCTCGGTTTACTAAAGTTAGTGTCCGGTCAAGACTTCCTAACTTGTGCGCATGTTCCGATCAAAGTTCATGAGCTATTAATTCTTAAGACTAGTCTAAGCAGCTACGAATCCTGTCACAGTAGCAACTGATTATCCTAGCACGTTACTCCTAGTCGTCACCGTCAGGCTATTCAACTAGTTTAACATATAACAAACAAGCAACAAGAGTAAGATTGCGGTTCAAGGCTTCCCCTACTCATGCAACTAGCTGTCAACAGTGTGCACAAAATTAATATAAGCAAACAAGCTATGCATTAAGCGCAAGTCTCAAAGGAAATACTCATAGATTCATGTCCAACCGATACTAAGCGTTTAGCTAGACATGCTAGTAGTAAACATCATAGAACAGTAAATAATATCTAAAGTGTCTAAGAAACAGCAACAAGCAGGTGCGTGCAGGTTGTAGTGTCTCGGCTGGCGCAGTCGGCTAGCGCAGGTCCTCGCAGTAAGCTCGTGTGTTTTTGATCCTTGCTCTCTCTCCTTGATATCTTGTGTGTCTGATGATGACGGATGCTCTCTCAAACCCTAGCCTTCTTCTCTTTATATACTGCTCAAGAGGCCCAACCTTGGCAACTTCCAAATCTGGTCGTGTCAAGATTTGGAAACACTACTATCTGCGCATGGCGCACGACACACTGACTAGCGCAATCGATTAGCGCACCGTAGCTGATTTCTGCCAACTCCTATCTGTTTGCGCTGCTAGCTCTGCAGGCTGTATGATGCGCTCCTTAAAAGCTGCCTGTTAGCGCGTATCCGACTTAGGCTCTCGTTTCATCCTGAAATACAAAAACACTGGAAACCAGTAATCTTGTACACAAAATAATGCAAACAAGCATAGGGTTAGGATCTAAATAATGTGTATAAATAGGCTCTATCAGGGATCAAATGTATCCCCTAGGATTGGATATGATGTAGAACACTATTTTATTGTATTGAATGAAGTTTGGTTTGATTATTTGTGCTCTAACTATGTATTCATTGTATGCACACCAAGTGTTTGATGAAATGTCTAAGTGAGTATGCATGAGTAAAACCCCTTAGGATGGAATGAGAATTGAACTTTGGATGTTTAATAGCTATTATATGATCATATATGGAGTGTTTGTGCGCGAGAGCGACATACACTCTTGACATTAGGCTACTTTTAAGCTAACTTGAGTAATCGGCCAATAGAACGACAGGGTGCGGTTATGGGACTCAAGTTCTACACGGTTCAGTAGGCAAGAGTTTGAGAACCGTGCCCTTTGTGCATCCTCTCCACTCTAAGGAAGGAGCGAGAGTTGAACCTAGAGTGGACGATGCATTAGCCTTACTTTTATCAACCAAACGTAGTTCATGCATGTATTAGTTAGTTATTTCATTTTCCGGATATCTTAGGGGAGAAGTTGAATCCCTAGTCACCTTTTATTCATTAAGAAAACCCAACTATCATTTGTCTTTAGTACTTACTAGAGATACCTCTATAGGAGGACAAAACCCCCCTTAAACCGTAGACTTTTAATAGTAGCACTAATTAGTCATCAATTAGTCTAGGATTTTCTCTTGGGATCGACCCGAGTTCACTCGGTTATAAATATTGTTTGATATTTGCGTGACTAGAATAGAACTTCATTTTGCTTGCCTAAAAAGCTAACGTCAGGTACCTCGAGTTCGCCTTCCTTCGGTCAAGCTGCCAATAATGTTTGCTGTCGGGTGATCCTTCTGGATTTTTCTTGGGGGAAGTCTTGCCGTGCCTGGTGTGGTTCGAGGATTCTCAGCTAATACTGCTGGATCTGGTTCAGACTCTTCGTTTGAATTTTGGTGATTATCAGGTTCTGCTGAAGCATTCTCTGGTGCTCCTCTTGGTCATCTACATTACTGATTTGTGGTAGAGGCTAGTTTTTATCTTCTGTATCAGAATCCTCTTTATGGTTAGAGTTTTGCCACTTTTCTTCTGGGTCATTCACAACAACTTTGATAGATTCGATCACATTCCAATTCTGTTGTTGAAGACTCGTATGCTCTGTTGTTTATTGAGTACTTGATGGCACGTCGTTGTATGCGCCGAACTTATATTTATAATCTCCTGTTAACACTTAGCAAGCGGTAAGCAGGGTTGAACCCACGAGAGAGCAATTAGTGATAAAGTTCTACGAATAATTGTCACACTAAAAGGGGGTTGTAGGAAGTATTTTTGTTGTTGTCAAATTCAGAGAAAAGTCAGTTCAAAGATATGCATTGCAACTGGTAATCATCGATTGTAATATGCATCAACTAGTAAACTACTGTTCCTAGTCTAACAATCCCGCTAGGGTAATGTCGACTCTAGTGTTCTACCTACTCTCAACCGCTAAGTTCTCGAATAGGTTTAACGATTACTCGATCAACGACGCCGATTAGGTTATACCGCTAGACTTAGCTAATAGGAAAGTCAATCCAATATCACGCAATAGATATCAACTCAGTTTCACCACTAGGCTATGCTAACTTGATAATCAGAGCATGCAATTCAAACGAAGAACAGAAATTCACCAAACTGAATTACGAAACATAAGTATCTCAAACCATATGTTGCAAGACGAAATCCCCAAACTGAACGAAAGGTTTAGCTGCTACGAGTCATCTAAAACAATGAGAATAAACTGAGTTTGATGATGCAGTATGGCAGTGTTTGACAAAACCAGCACAAAGTGAACAAGGAGCAGCTACAGCAGGGGATGCTATAGCAGGAGCTTGTTCAAGTTGCTGCAGCATCTGTCCGAATAGCAGCAGCAACCTGGGCGATTGGCTAGAAGGCCTGGCAGCTCTGCATAGAGCATCAGAAGAATCTTTTAAAGTGCTGCGGAGAATATTCCAGTGGGGAATTCCTAGTTAGAGAAGTTGATTTGTTTTGGAGATCAAAACAAATCTAATCTCCTAAAAATTAGGAGATAATTGATTCTTTGTGGGACATTGCTAAATTCTTTTCTTGATTGAAGCTGGCGTTGCTATTTAAGGGAGAACAGGTCAGAGCAGAAAGGTTGATCGAAGCTGAGGGATACACGAGTGCATACGCAGAATTCAGCGAGAGTAATTTTGGTGAGCGACGAGTTCTTCGATCATCAACCGAAAGCAGAGCGTAAGGGCAGAGCTGTGGTGACAGAAGCACAAGGAGATCAGGACTTGCGTAGTCTGATCCGTGCTTGATCTGGAAGCCAATTCAGAGCAGTGGTGCTTGTTGGTTGATCAAGGAAGGCCGCGGAAGAACTGACGGGTGTGTGGCTCGGTCGAGTGTCTAAGCGGCAGTTCTCGCTAGTGGCAGGAGGTCACTAAGAAAGGGGGAGTATTCCAGAGTGTGCAGCGCTCGTGGAATCGTTCGATCGGCTCGGCAGAAGGCCTTGGAGCTACGCGGACAATTGTGCATCAGCTGTGTGCTTCAGCAGATGCTGCAGCAACCCTGCAGAGTTGAGTGTAGTTTAGAATAGGCTTAGTTTCGGGGAGACAGTAGCTATTCTAGATTGACATTTCTAGAGGGTGTGCAGACACAAGTCAGAGCCTGTTCTGATTGTGTCCAGTGATCCACACAAGATTGAATAGCATAGGTTGCGTGGAGTTGTAACCGAGTGTACTTGGAGACCTTTGTGATTAGTGGATTGAGGACTGGAGAATAGTCCTCCCCAAACGTAGGCAGTTGGCCGAACTGGGTGAACAAACTTATGTCTTGTTCATTGTTTGCTGAGACAATTTCCGAGTGAACAAGAGCGTGTTGCAGCAACTGCTTGTTCACAAATCTGTCTGTCAGAGACGCTGCAAATTTCAATTGGTATCAGAGCGGGAGGTCAAAACACAGAGTAAAAGATCATACAGTGTCTCTGAAGAAGCCAAGACACAATGAAGGAAGGACAGAGCACAAGCAGACCTCCATTGTTGGAAGAAAGCAACTATGGATATTGAAAGGCTAGGATGAAAGCCTTTCTCAAGGCCATTGATGAGAAGATCTGGAGAGCTACCGTGCAGTGGTCTCCCCCAATCACCATGGATGAACAGGGAGTCACACGGATAAAGCCTGTAGAACAATGGACTGTTGAAGAGGGAGCTGCAGCAACTGGTAATTCAAAGGCTCTGAATGCGATTTTTGCTACAGTTGATGCTAATAATTTCAGGTTGATATCAAATTGTGATATGGCCAAACAAGCTTGGGAAATTCTGCAAACTGCACATGAAGGAACTGATAGAGTAAAGCTGTCAAGATTACAGATTATTGCCACACAGTTTGAGAATCTGAGAATGCGGGAAGAGGAGACTGTCACTGAGTTTAATGCAAAACTTTGTGATCTGGCAAATGAAGCCCATGCTCTTGGTGAATAGAGAAGAGAAGCTGATCAGGAAGGTCCTCAGATTGTTGCCCACAAGATTTGACATGAAAGTGATGGCCATTGAAGAAGCCCAAAATGTCAGACTCCGGTGAACTCTTGTAAATGCCTCGTCGCAACTTCTCCCAGCAATCCTCCAAACTTGGGCAGATGGTGCACCACTGCGGTTTTGATCTCGAAGTTGTCCTCTTCCGGGTCAGCATTGATGCACCATGGCTGGTTCTAGAATGTGGGGACATCGAGCTCCCTCATAGTTGGCTCATGCCGGACTGGCTGTCTATATTGTTGTTGCTGAATTGGGTATGATCGAGGCTGTGGCTGAGATGGGGCATAATCATCATACGCGTCCATTCTTCCACCTCTACCATTGTGTCCTCCATGGGCCTCCATCCTCTGACGAGCTTCTCTCTGCCTTTGATTGAATACCCGCTCCGGCTCGTCATAGAATGGTGGATTACTTGTGGGGGCACTTCCTCATTGAATTGATCAGGGGCATGGTCGCTGATCGCGCGTCGTTGTACGCGTCAAATTAATCCTTCCTCTTCCACTAGTACAGCGGTTAAGTCAGGGTCGATCTCCACAGGGAGCAAGCAGTTCAGTTTTAACCAGTGACCTACACTTACGAAAGCTGGGGGTGTGAGTGATTGGGGTTGCGCTATGCGCGAGTAACAGTCGTAAACGCAGGAATTGCACTAGACGTGCGCAGGCAATAGAGATTAAGTACTATGACTATGAGAAGTATCGGCGCAGACAATCCTCTATGAGTGTATTCCTTATCATTGACTCTAAACGTCTATAGCTTGATTTTACTTAAGTTAGTGTCCGGTCAAGGCTTCCTAACATGTGCGCACGTTCCGATCAAAGTTCATGTGCTAATAATTCTTGAACTAGACTAAACAACTACGAATCCGATCAAGGTAGTAATTGCCTATCCTAGCGCGTTACTCCTAGTTGGCACCATCAGGCTATTCAACTAGTTTAACAAACAACAACAAGCAACAAGAGTAAGATTGCGGTTCAAGGCTTCCCCTACTCATGCAACTAGCTGCCAACAATGTGCACATAATTAATATAAGCAAACAAGCTATGCATTAAGCGCAAGTCTCAAAGGAAATACTCATAGATTCATGCCCAACCGTATTGCTTGCGCCGCTAGCTCCGCAGGCTGTGTGATGCGCGTCCTAAACGCTGCTTGTTAGCGCGTATCCGACTTGGGTCCTCGTTTTGCCCTGTAATACAAAAACACTGGAAACCAGTAATATTGTACATAAAATATCGCAAACAAGCATAGGGTTATGATCTAAATAATGCGTATAACTAGGCTCTATCAAACCCCCCACACTTGCCCCTTGTTCGTCCTCGAACAAGCACTCAAGCACGGATACTATTACCTCTCTGGAGTCTAGCGCACAGTCTTGCACTCTGGCGCGATCTGCACTACTAAACACCTTGCGCTGCTCTACCACCTGCGCACAACTGCTTTCAACAGTTTAAGTATAGTGATTTCGAAATTCATTACCTCTCAGCTGGGATGAAGATAATTTCGGATGGCTCGGAGATAGCTCTTTATAGGCTCCAGGTTGTCAGCTCTCACTCCGAGGATGGGTATATGGTTAACAGCGCAAGCTTCTTCCGATGCGTGATTCTTCCGCGCACTTCCTGGGAACTCAAGCCTTTTGATGATTTCCTTTGTGGACTTTGAGCACGCTGGTGCTTATTTGTGCGCATGCTGATTCTTTTGTAGCGCATATCATCTGCTGGTGTTTTTCTTTTGTACAGCTTGTCTATGGTTCCTTTCTTTCCCAGAACGGTTCCAGTCTTGGCCTCCGGATAACAGCTATGGAACACCGCCCCGCTCTCCCTCCTTGGTCTATCTGCGCAGGTCGGCGCACGCGTTTACACCCGCGCCCGCCTTCCTTAGCTCGACTTCTAGAAGGAAGGTGGTATGTTTTCCCACCTCGCCACGCTTTTGGGTATTCGCCTTCGGCATCTGCGTGACTGAGCGCGCTCTCTTGTCCCGAAGGTCGCGAAGCACAGGCCTCCACTCGCGCTCTCGACCATATACCTCTCCTCCGAAGCTCGAACGACTAACCGCCTCTCTAGAGCGTTTCTGTCAAATCCACATCCCCTGTATATCCCAACTAACAGGAGCAGAAAAAACGAAAAAAATACTAAAACAGTAGATAGCAGCGCATGCAATACGGATAGCGCAAAACAAGCTGACAGTGCGCGCAGCCCGCGCTCAAGCGCACTACTGCTACTGTTTCCTTCAATTAAACTAAGCTACACTAAAAATGTTCAAAAAAACGTGAAATGTAAGTGTAACGCTCCCCCCACACTTAAACAGAGACGTGTCCCCACGACTCAAGCTCAAGCGCTCGGAGGACGCGCACATGCATGCAAGCAAAACAAAAACATAAAATAAGAACATATAGTCAAAGTAGCGCAATATAGCATAGGGGCACAAAATATTCAGCATAATAGTTCAGCACACATATAGCAACATAATATCGAATAATGTTCAGCATATAAAAGAAAAAAAATAAACACCACCCGAAAGGAATAATGCGCTCCCCCCGCAGCTCTAGATGTCCTCTGAGCTGGACGCAGCCGCTGAATCATGCGCCTCCTCCTCTGAAGAATCCGTCATATATTCGGAGCTGTAGGAAGGCGGTACAACAGAAAGGGCGACAGGCTGCGCCACGACGTCGTCCTCTGAGACGGGGTCCCAAAGCGAGTCTGAGCTGGTGCTAATGATAGGCTCGGCGTTAGGGGACCTCGGAATGGACGGCTGGGCAGGGGATGGTGCAGGTGCTGGTACTGGTTCAGGGGTGGGTTCTGGTTCTGGGGCTGCTGGTGCTGGCTCGGGTGCAGGGGCTGACTCTGTTGTTGGCTCTAGGGCTGGTGCTGGGACTGGAGAGGGCTCTGCTGGATGGACTGGGGGCTGAGTAGGAGGACTGGCTGGCTGGTGCGGCTCACTGGGGGAACCAGGAGGTGGTCGGTGCAGGCTGAGGAGAGGGGGAATCGCGTCTCCAAATCTCCACCCTGATGGTGGGCTCATGTTCAAGTCCACCCCCTCTGGCGCTAAATACTCGAGCACGCGCATGACGTTGAACATCATGCGCTGCTCTGCTGATGCTTCCTCAGGCGCGTCCTCAGCCTCGGTCCTTGGGCGCTTCCCGCGTGCACGCGGGGGAGAATCCTCGATGGAAATTATAACTGGCTCCCCCTGTGGTGCACGGGCCCTCCGGTGCGCTCCAGTCTGCGCGCGGGTCCTCGCGCGCCTGACTGGAGGCATAACTTGCTCTGGGACTGCATCCTCCTCCATCTCCTGCGCGGCCGTGTGGTCCTCAAATCTCTCTAAACTGATGCTGGGTTGAGCGCCGGACAGCGGGGGGAGGTGCGAAGGCGGGAGCTGCTTGCAACGGTCAAGTGTGGAAAAGTGCTGAAATTTCTAAGTCCTGCCCTTATATACCCCCCTGACTGGCGCAGCGGTTCTGCGCACTGCTGCTCGACTAAAAACTACAAGTCCTAAACTAACTAAAAGACACTAGAAAAACTAAAAGAAAGACATGTAAAAGTAAAACTAGTCGGGTTACCTCCCGACAAGTGCCTTTGTTTAATGTCGTTGGCTCGACTGTACCTCGTTACTTGCCCAAATGTGCGCCGGCGACCTCGTTACCAGGCATGAGCTTCAGGCGAGATGAGAATAATATACCTGGTCTCCTGGCTCAAAAGTGCGTCTGAGGATATGCTTGTCATGAAACGCCTTTGTCCGCTCCTTGTAATCGCGTAGTCCCTCATAGGCATCCAGGCGCAGCTCTTCTAATTCGCTGAGCTCAAATGCGCGCTCCTTTCCGGCCTCATCTAAGTTCAGGTTGCAAATGCGTAAGGCCCAGTATGCTTTGTGCTCGAGCTCCACTGGCAGGTGGCATGCTTTTTCGTAGACCAACCGAAACGGTGAAGTCCCGATTGGTGTCTTATGCGCAGTGCGGTATGCCCACAGCGCGTCGTCCAGGCACTGGCTCCAATCTTTGCGCGATGGTCTCACAGTCTTCTCCAGGATGCGCTTGATCTCTCTGTTGGAAACCTCGGCCTGTCCATTTTTCTGAGGATGATAAGCAGTGGACGTCTTGTGGCGCACTCCATAATGCTTGAAAACTTGCGCCACGATCCTGTTGCAAAAGTGCGTCCCCTGGTCGCTGATGATTGCCTTAGGCACCCCGTACCTGCAAAAGATGTTAGTTTTTAGAAACTCAGCGACCGTCTTACCATCATCCTTCCGTGTGGCCTTAGCTTCGACCCATTTGGAGACATAATCCACTGCCACCAATATGTACTCGTATCCGGCAGATGGAGGAAATGGCCCCATGAAGTCAATTCCCCATATATCAAACACTTCATCCACTAGAATCGGCGTCTGCGGCATCTCATTGCGCGCTGATATCCCACCTGTGCGCTGGCACCTGTCACAATTCCTGCAGTGATCATATGCATCTCTAAACAGGTGCGGCCAATAAAATCCGCAGTCTAGGACCTTTCTGCTCGTGCGGTTGGGACTAAAGTGTCCTCCACATGCGTGCGCATGACAAAACATCAAAACAGAGTTAATTTCATGGTCAGGCACCCAGCGCCTCAATATCTGATCAGGTCCTATTCTGAGCATATATGGATCATCCCAAATGTAATGCGTGGACTCATGCTTTAATCTCATGCGCTGGGTTTTATTGAAATGCGGAGGAAACGTACCTGTGACCAGGTAATTCGCAATGTGCGCATACCATGGTACCTTACCTGTCAGCGCCACCAGATGCTCGTCAGGGAATGTCTCCGTGATCTGCCCTGGCTCCTCCTCTTTCACGATTCTGCTCAGGTGGTCAGCAACTGTATTCTCCGTGCCCTTCTTGTCTTTGATCTCCAAGTCAAATTCCTGAAGTAAGAGCACCCAGAGCATCAGGCGCGGCTTAGTTTCCTTCTTGGACATTAGGTAGCGGATGGCTGCGTGGTCTGTGTATATGATGACCCTGGCGCCAAGAACATATGCACGGAACTTCTCCAGCGCAAACACAATTGCCAGAAGCTCCTTCTCCGTGGTGGTGTAGTTCCTCTGCGCAGCGTCCAATGTGCACGATGCATAATAAATGGCGTGCGGCTTCTTGTCCACTCGCTGCCCCAGGACTGCACCTACTGCATAATCGCTTGCGTCGCACATCAGTTCAAATGGCAGGTTCCAGTCTGGTGCGCGCATCACTGGCGCACTGGTCAGCGCCTCCTTTAGCTTATCAAATGCGGCTCTGCACTCGTCAGTAAAGTCGAAGCACACATCCGTTTGCAAGAGGTTAGACAGGGGTATACAAATTTTAGAGAAGTCTTTTATAAAACGCCTGTAAAACCCAGCGTGCCCGAGGAATGACTTCACATCGCGCACGCTAGTGGCATAAGGTAGATTAGAAATAAGATCTATCTTAGCTTTATCTACCTTGATCCCCTCTTCTGAGATGATATGTCCTAGTACTACACCATGTGATACCATGAAATGACATTTTTCATAATTGAGCACTAGGTTCTTAGAGATGCAGCGCGCTAAGACTTTATCAAGATGTGTTAAGCATGCATCAAAGGTACCTCCATAAACGGTAAAATCATCCATGAACACTTCTATGCATATACCAATCATATCAGAAAAAAGCTCATGACAAGGCGTTGGAACGTACTTGGCGCTTTACACAGCCCAAATGACATGCGCGGAAACGCAAACGTACCGAACGGGCAGGTGAACGTGGTCTTCTCTTGATCCTCCGCAGCTATGGGTATCTGGTTGTACCCTGAATATCCGTCCAAGAAGCAAAAATAGGGCTTTCCTGCTAATCTGTCCAGCATTTGGTCCATGAAGGGTAGCGGGAAATGGTCCTTGCGCGTGACTGCGTTAAGCTTCCTGTAGTCGATGCACATGCGCCATCCAGTCTGAATGCGCTTGGGAACTAGCTCGCCCTGCGCATTCTCTTCCACTATGATTCCTCCCTTCTTCGGCACAACGTGCACTGGACTGACCCATTTGCTGTCCGAGATGGGGTAAATGACTCCTGCGTCAAGCAACTTTAGAATCTCCTTCTGCACTACCTCCATCATGTTTGGATTCAATCTACGCTGAGCCTCCCTGGATGGTTTGGCACCATCTTCCAACAGAATTCTATGCACGCATACGTCTGGGCTCACTCCACGCAGATCAGCAAGTGTCCATCCGATGGCGCGCTGGTTCTTGCGCAGCACCTGCTGTAAGAGCGCTTCCTGCTCCTCTTCTAATCCTTTCTTTATGATCACTGGCAGGGTGTCCTCATTTCCTAAGAAAATGTATTTGAGGTGCTCTGGAAGTTGCTTCAGCTCGACCTTGGGTGCCTGTTCAATAGAGGGCAAGATTTTATTAGCAGTGCAAATATGAACTATATCGTGTACCTGTTTGAGTTCTGGTTCGGCACTGCTCAGCTCCTCTTCCTGCTCCTCCAACTCTGCCTGTGCCAGTGGCTGTGGTCCTACCATTGAGCTTGCACATTGCGCATCTGTGACTAAATCATCAATGCTATCCATTGCGTGCACTGTGGCGTCCTCATGTGGATGCTGCATCCCCTTGAATATATTGAAATGGATTTCTTCGCCATCAACCTCCATGGAGAGCGTGCCCCTCCACACGTCTATCTTCGTACGCGCGGTCATCAGAAAAGGTCGACCCAGTAGGATCTGCGCACTGCTGGTGCTTGATTCACCCTCCATTTCTAGCACATAAAAATCTGCGAGGAACACCAGCTCTCCTATTCTTACAAGAACATCCTCGATCATGCCTGCAGGTTGTTTGCATGACCGATCTGCTAGCTGAATGGTGAGACCTGCAGGCTTTAGTGGTCCAAGGCGCAATGTCGCATATAGGGAATAGGGTAACAAATTGATGGACGCGCCTAAATCAATCATGCAATTGCTTACTGTGGTCTTACCTAAAGTGCATGGAATAGTGAACGTACCTGGGTCTCGGCACTTAGGTGGTACCTTATGTTGCACGATCGCTGAGGCTTGCGCATTTAGCATTACCTGTGCGCACTCGCTTTCCTTCGCTTGTTTGTGCACAGCTCCTTTAAAAACTTGGCGTACCTAGGGATCTGCCGAACTGCTTCGATAAGGGGAATGTTTATTTCCACCTTGCTGAATAACTCGTATAGCTCCTTGTCCAGCGCTTCCTTCCTAGCCGATGGTGCCTGCACAGGGAAAGGTGCAGGTATATTAGTACGATTCGTACCCTTATCTTGTAATTGTGTTATACCTGGCGCTTCGCCCTGCTGGCTTGTGGCTGGCACTTCATGTTGCGCGTCTTGCTCTGGTTGCGCATTCTGTTCTGTTGGATCCGGGACTTGCACAGCTGGTTGCGTGGGCACCTGCGCGGTCTGCTCTGTTCCTATTGTGCGCCCAGTCCTCAGTGTCACAGCATTGACTCCTCCTTTGGGGTTCTGAATCACTTGCGAAGGCAGGTTGCCATCGCTCTTCTTTAGCTCATACACCGTGGTCACAATCTGTGATAGCTGCTTTTCAATGGACTCGAACCTTTTGTCATACTTCTCGTCATTTTTGCGCACTGTGTCTGCTAGCTGCCCCACGATATCTTCCAAAGATCGCCTCGGTTAATGGTTGTTGTGCGCTGGTGCGTCAGTGCGGCGATGCGGTGGGTTGTAGGGCGCAGCTTGTTGCGTCTGCTGTGGCGCGCGCTGATCTGTGGACTGCCTCTGGAAATTATTTTCCTCCTTACATCTGAACCCATTTGCGGCTAGTCCAAAGCGCGGCTGATTCTGTCTCTGTGGCCCTCTGTTATCCCATCCTCCAAGAGCATTGACATCTCCTGATTCCTCGAAAAGCGTGGGACATTCATCAGTCTTTTGCTCGGTGGACCTGCAGAATTCACATACCTTTGGCGCAACTGGTTGTGCGCTTTGCGCACTCATCAGCTTCTGCAGCATGGCCTTCATTTCCTTGATCTCAGCGCTTGTTTCTACCTGATGCACAGAACGAGTACAACTATTTTCAAGTGTTAGCTGATGTCTTACCTGACCAGCAGAGTCTTCTATCAGCTGCCACGCGTCTTCTGGATACATGTTGCATCGCCTCCTGCGCATGCGTTCAATAGCCTCAGCTCCATGGGTTGCAGTCCACTCAGGAAGTTCTCTATTAGCACATTCTGGGGCAAGCCATGATTGTAGCAGTTGGCCTCTAGCTCCTTGAAACGCTCGTAATACTCCGACAGTGACTCTCCTGCGCTCTGCCTTGGCGCGGCCATTTCCCTCCTGAGTAGCGCGATCTTTGCTGTGGGATAGAATTTGTCCAGGAACTTCTTCTGCAGCTGCTCCCATGTGTGAATTGATCCTGCAGGTAAGTTCATCAGCCAATTTCTGGCTGTATCACACAGTGAAAATGGGAATGCCTTCATTTTCAGCGCCTCATCGCTTTCCCCTTCGGTCTTCATGTTCTCGCAAATGACTAGGAACTCTCGCACATGCTTGACTGGATTTTCGTTGTTCATCCCGTGGAACTTGGGCATGTGATGAATGAGCGAGCTCCTTAGTTCAAAATGTCCGTCTGGCGGAAGCACGATGCACCATGGCTGGTTAACAGTGATTGGAGCTGACATCTCGCGCACTGTTCTGCGTCGCGCAGCTTGTCGCGCGGGTGGCGCATTATACAATTCAGCAGCCATTCTTGCTTCAACCTTGCGCTGCACTTCCTCTCTGAACAGGGCTGCGCGGTTATGTGCTCTCGCTTCTTCCGGGGTTCTGTCCCCTAAGTTGTCCCCAACGACACTGTTATCCTCCATGACCTGTTCTAAGTCTCAAAGAAAACGAAATTAAAAGATAACTAATGCTGCTGCGTCTGTCAGTGCGCAACTGTTTCAAGGTTGCGCAGGCTAATGGTGATTGCGCGCTGTCAGAAACAACAACGAAAATAAAGCAAACTGAAATAACTAATTACTAAAAAGGAAAAAAAACGTAAACTAGCTAAAACTTAGCTGTGTCGATCCCCGGCAACGGCGCCAAAATTTGATCGCGCGTCGTTGTACGCGTCAAATTAATCCTTCCTCTTCCACTAGTACAGCGGTTAAGTCAGGGTCGATCTCCACAGGGAGCAAGCAGTTCAGTTTTAACCAGTGACCTACACTTACGAAAGCTGGGGGTGTGAGTGATTGGGGTTGCGCTATGCGCGAGTAACGGTCGTAAACGCAGGAATTGCACTAGACGTGCGCAGGCAATAGAGATTAAGTACTATGACTATGAGAAGTATCGGCGCAGACAATCCTCTATGAGTGTATTCCTTATCATTGACTCTAAACGTCTATAGCTTGATTTTACTTAAGTTAGTGTCCGGTCAAGGCTTCCTAACATGTGCGCACGTTCCGATCAAAGTTCATGTGCTAATAATTCTTGAACTAGACTAAACAACTACGAATCCGATCAAGGTAGTAATTGCCTATCCTAGCGCGTTACTCCTAGTTGGCACCGTCAAGCTATTCAACTAGTTTAACAAACAACAACAAGCAACAAGAGTAAGATTGCGGTTCAAGGCTTCCCCTACTCATGCAACTAGCTGCCAACAATGTGCACAAAATTAATATAAGCAAACAAGCTATGCATTAAGCGCAAGTCTCAAAGGAAATACTCATAGATTCATGCCCAACCGATACTAAGCGTTTAGCTAGACATGCTAGTAGTAAACATCATAGAAATAGTAAATAATAACTAAGGTGTCCAAGAAAACAATAGCAAACAGTGCGTGCAGGTTGCAGTCTTGGCTGGCGCAGTCGGCTAGCGCAGATCCTCTCAGCAAGCTCGTGTGTTTTCCAGTTCTGCTGCGCAGTGCCTCCTTGGTGTACGAATTGTGTATCTTGATGATGCTCTCTCAACCCTAGCCTCCTTCTCTTCTTTATATACTGCTCAGGAGGCTCATCCTTAGCAACTTCCAAAATCTAGTGGTGTCAGGATTTGGAAACACCATCATCTGCGTACGGCGCACGGCATACTGCTTAGCGCAATCGGTTTGCGCACCGTGGTCGACTCTGCCAATTCTTCTGCTTGCGCCGCTAGCTCCGCAGGCTGTGTGATGCGCGTCCTAAACGCTGCCTGTTAGCGCGTATCCGACTTGGGTCCTCGTTTTGCCCTGTAATACAAAAACACTGGAAACCAGTAATCTTGTACATAAAATATCGCAAACAAGCATAGGGTTATGATCTAA